>JAGFMF010011747.1:3034594-3127731 GCA_019455555.1 Galemys pyrenaicus | reverse complement strand
CCCTCCCTGGCCAGCAGCAGGGATCAAACTCGTGCTGCAGTGGCTGCGGTTTGCTTCATAGTGCGTTGCTTAACCCACTGCGCCACCAGGGAGGCCCCTCCTCCCATAAATCTTAACCCTCTGCCTCAAACTCTACATCTGTGTGATGAGTGTATGCTATGTATACAGGTAGGCAGGTATTTTTACTGAATGATACATTTTTAAATAAGATAGTTTTCTCATGTCTACTACCTATGAGCATCTTGTGGCAGACAATGCTAAATCCTAACCTAACACCTAGTCCAAATCCTCCTCATCCCCAGAGATAAGAAGAATATGTATTTTCCCTGCCTTCCTTGCAATAAATGTGACATAGTTCTTTCTGGCTTCTGAGATATAGTGGAAGTCTGCTAAGTTTTTATTGTCCTGATAAAAAAAAGAATGTAGACAGTACAACTCTCCTTACCCTTTTCTTCCTGCCTTGAGAATGAATGTGATATCCGGAGCAGTGGCAGTCATTTTGCAACCATGAGGAAAAATCCACATTAATCACAAAGCTGTCAGTCCTGAGACTGTCAGACTATTAAGACAAAATCAGCAGGTGACTGCTGTATGCATTTTGCTATGCGAGGAAAATAAACCCTTTTTAAGACATTCTAAATTGGGCTTTCACTTACCAGTAAAACAAATGCACTCCTAACTGACAGATCTTCCAACACCTCTGATGCTCGGAACACCCAAAAGTCAAAAAGAGAACCGATTTTCCCGGAAGTAGGCAGGGAATTAGGCTGCACCCAGGGCTGCTGGGCTGCCCCGTGTATGAGCAACATCCCCTACCCCCATCACGCCAGGAGGGAGGAGTCACTGGCATGCCACGCTTCCCCAACATGTGATGGCTTTGTTTCCACTTACAAATAAAGGAACAAGAGCAACCAATCCAGGTGTTTGGGAAGTCAGGGCTTCCCTCAGCCCAACCCACAAAACTCATCCAGCTGTGAGAGCGGCCCTCAAGGCCAGAGAAGGGTTTCCTGTTCCCAGCTCCGCTAACTGTGAGCTTGGCATTCGGTCTTGCTTGGCGTTTTTCCAAAAGTATCTTTAAAAATACGAGTGCCAGCTTGCTGCTGTTGTGCATGGCTCCCAAATAGAAGGAATGTATTTGGGGTGAACTCTGCCCTTGAGCTTGCTTGGACACCAAAGTCTGGAGCGGGCACCTGGGACTCCGCAGACGAGAGGTCGGACCCCTGTGTGGTCTGCCTGGAGCAACTTGGAAAACAGCCATGAAAGTGCTCAGTGGGGAAGAGCAAACCCAAAGGCTGGGGACTCTAGGCTTGTTAGCGGGCCACAGGGTGTGCGTGGCCTCCCTCCTTCAGTTTTCTCCCCAAGTCTCCTCCACATGCAACCGCCCCAGCCTGACAACCGAGCGCGTCTCTTGCTCCTGCTTAGCGGTGAGCTGGCAGAAATATCAAACCTGGGGGCAGAGGGGTTCTCATGGGGACTCAAGGACGGAGCAAGGGAATGTTTACCCAAAGGTGGCGGCAAAATGCAAAGCTGTTCCTGCTACTTAGCAGCATCCTGACTCGACCTGGGACACGAGGTCAGGTGCTTTGTCCCTAAACCATGGTGTGGGCAGGAGTGTGGGGGCATTAGGTGAAATTCGCTTACCCTCAACACCAACATGTTCCCATAGTTGCCTCCCCGACTTCTATCAAAAGAGAGACAGGTGAAGGAAAAATTTCTATGAGGCAGTAAGAACCAGCCCCACTGTCACGCCTGCCAAACAAAACTAAGCCCTGGAAGGCTCATGGCCAAGGTACCCGCTGAGCCCACAGGCAGGGTCACACCCAGGCCAGCAGGACTTCTGGTCCTCTGGACACCCTGGCCAGCACTACCTCCAGGTCCTCTATGCTGGAGCCAGTCCTGACCCCAAAAGGGAGGGCACAACCTAGCGCCTCCGTCCCTGGCCCTCAAACCTGTGCTTCCACTTTGCTCCTGCACTTTGTCGACATGCCCCTGAAACAGGCCCTGCCAGTGCCCACCGCTCAGGCCATAGTTCTCCCCAAAACAGCAGCTAAGAGGAGCCAAACTCAGACTTGCACTCAGACGATCAGACCTGAACCCTCCATGCAAGCTGTGTGACCACAGGCAAGTGTAACAGCCTCTCTGCGTGCCATTTTCCCACCTGCAAAATGGTGATGACATTTACTAGGAAGCAACACTCCCTTGGAGCAGACACTCACGGAACTCAGAATGGCACCTCTCTTGTGGGGATGTTTTAAGGATTCAAAAGCAAATACATTAAAGCACTTTAAAAAGCAACTAAGTGTAAGCACATAAAAAACATTAACTATTACCAGTTAGCATATGTATCCCCCCAACCCTCCTGCCCACACGGTGATTTAGGGACAAGTCACTCCCTCAACTTTCTGTTCCAAGTTGCATCAAGTTTTGCAGGGCCTCCCTGGTGGCGCAAGGGGTTAAGCACCGCACTGTGAAGCAGCCACAGCCAGGGAGGGGACCCACATGGCCCAGCAGATCTCTCCTGCCTCACTCGCTGCTCTCCTCAGCAGTGTATCTCGGTCGATCTGCCTGTTCTGCTCCCCACTCTGTCTCTGGTGAGTCCTCTCACCAACCACACCTCTGGCCTGTATCCCAGTTCTTGTATGCATAAACAAATAAATCTTTTTTAAAAAAGTTTTGCTCCTAACCGAGCAGAAACAGGTTTACATTTTGTAATTTCTGGGTAAACACCTCTGAGCTCCATCGGAGGGAGCAGTCCTGAGTCCCAGGACAAGCCCCTCTGTCTCCAGGTGTATATCCCTACCATGTCAGACCCAGTCGTTATTAACCTTTGGGATGAAGTGGTTCTTCATCTTTGTGATTCTGAGGAAGCTCTGGTGCTTCTCCGAAAGCACGCACCTCCATCCAGAAAGAGTGATCCACGATTTCTGGGGCGTCCTGATGTTTGTCTGGCACTGAGAAACTCTGGAGAGGCTCTGCTCAGGTGATGACACCCCATCCCGAACGCCATACAGGTAACCTCATCTCTCCCAGTCCCAAACCCTGTGGGGTAAGGCTTCTCCCTCATGCCCTCTCCCAGTCACCCCCGCTCAACCACAGCCCTCACCACTTGTCCTATCTCCCTCCCAACCCGCAGCGCACACACAATCTGCCATCAAACCACAAATGACCTGGTCTTGACCGATGGGCCTGGCAGCTCCCTCGCCTCTCCCCGTCTCCCCAGCACCACATTTGCATTCAGCGCGTGGCTTGGAGATTTATGGCCCAGGGCTGAGGTTATGAAACCCCACTGGAAGATGCCTCACACACCAAGAGGTAAGCTCTTCGCTGAGGCTTAATGACGCACAGATGTTGTGAAGGGGTGCCAGTGTGCAAAACAATCTATCTCCAGCTTTAAGCTGAACAAGGTTCAGCGTGCAAAATCCGCGTCCCATTTGTACATGTTTAAGCAAAATTAATTACTCAGGAGCCTTAATTCCACCATTGTCTTAGGACTGGTGTGCAGGCTTTGAAGCAGCAGGTCAAATCGTTACATTAATTATTTACCCATTTGGCATCCTCATTTCAAAAATGTGTGTTATTGTTATTATTACATGTCTTGGTCTGCAGACGCTAGTCGGCCCTAGCCAGGGGACAATTTTGCTGTTTCCATGGGAACAGTGGAGGAGATGGTGCTGTTTGTCTGGCTCAGAGTTCTAGCTCTGAGGAGCATCCCTGCCGGGGAAGAGGCAGCAGAATGTCCTCAGATGAGCACCAGCGTCCAGGCCAGAAAAGCTGGGTTGCAGAGCTCACTCCTCAAAGAAGACTGCCGTGTCAAAAAGAGGATCCATGCCGCAGGGCCAGAGACTGCTTAGTGCAGTACAAGAGGCATTCAGCACATCACACGCCCCTCGGTACAATCAACACATCTTAGAAGCCTCTCTGAGTCCCACATTCTGGGCTGAAATTAAGTGCTTCTCTGGGGCATCCACAGAAACAGCCACAAGTCAGTCTCCAAGTGGGACGATGTGCAGCGTAACAGTAGTAACCCAAACCTTCCCAGCCTGGCGCCAACCATTTCTCTCCCATCTAAGTGACCCCCAGCTCCTAGCACAGCAACAGGCTTAGGAAAGGCCTGGTGTATGTGGAATGAACGGATGGAAGAAATGGGATATGCTCCCGGAAGCATTTTTAAGAATCCGCAGCATTACGCTAGTGTGGGGTCGTTACTTGTCTGAAGAGCCAAGTGTCCAGTGGTTGGCGGTTGGAACTCCAAGGCCGGGATAGGGTGACTAGATGTAGTCTACATGTCTGGGTGGACACACGCAGAGGGTCCAGGGTGCGTCTGTGATAGCGGCCAAGGAGAAGCCAGTCACAATACTGGGAGCGTCTACACAAGCCAGCTCCCAGCTCACTCAAAAGCTAAGTGTCACCAGGGGCTCCACATCCCACCAAAACCAACGTGTGGCCATACTACACGGATCACCAAGCTGTGGTGCTTCCGCCCGTGGACTGGAGCTTTAAGACTTTCAGGTGGTCAGTGTGGATACACCCCAGTCACCCTGTCTCCGTGAATCCACCCAGAGAGCGGAGATGCTCTTTTATTTTGTGCTGTGCCCTTGGGTGATGCTTTCTGTGTGTTGTAAGCCTGACCTCATCTTCCCCATAAGCCCTGGGATGTCTGTTGTACGACTCTGCATAGAACACGTGTGCTGTATAAATAGCACTGTATACATAAAATGTTAGAAAGGTGCCCGAGGTTAGCAGTTAGCAATCACCACCACTGTCAACGTCATCAGCCAGCTTCATGGAGGCAGAGACCGCGGCTTACAGGCCCTCGGATGGTGCTCGGTGTCGTGCAATTACAGATCATGCAGTAAGCGTCGGTGTGACTGGCTGACGGGCCAGTGATCGCTGCGGTAGTCCTTTGTAATGGTGCCTTCAAGAGCACTCATGTGCACCAGCAAGGAGAAATCATTCACCCTGAGAGGGCAGGCTCCAAAGGAGAAGTCCCCTCTCCTGTCCTTTGAGGGGGCAGGGAAGAGAGTAGGGGGGCTGGTCCAGTCCCAGGATTGGAACTTGGGGGTCTTCTGCCAAACCACCCAGCACCCACTGCCCTGTCCCTCTACCTTTAAGAAGTCAAAGTGCTTGAGCATCTGGGCCACTTTCTCGGCGTTTCTCCCTTCATTGAGGAAATCCAGCTCCAAAGGCAGGTTCTTCTTGGCCTCATCCACCAGCCACATGAACTCAAACTCTGGAAACAGCTGCTTCACAGCCAGGACGAGCACCTGAAATCCACCAAGGACTCTTTCCATCAGCAAGGGAGATGTATTCGCTGTCCAGATCTGGGATCTGACAACTCCCCAGACCACCCTTGGGGTGAGGAGGGAAGCCGCCCTCGTGGAGCCCATCTCTGTATTCTAAATCCAAGATGATTAAAACCCCAGGGCGGGCCTCCCTTGCAGTGCAGGAGTTAAAGTCTCAGTGCTATCAAGCTATAGGCAGCCAATGCAGCGCGAGTTCGATCCCCGGCCAGGAAGGGGACCCACATGGCGCAGCAGACCTCTCCTGCCTTGCCCGTTGCTCCCCTCAGCAGTATACTTCTGTCGATCTGCCTGCTCTGTTCTCCACTCTGTCTCTGGTGATCCTCTCACCCCACTCCCCACATCTCTGGCCTACACACAGTTCTTGTATGCATAAATAAATTAAAAAAAAAAAACTCGGACTAGGTTTTCTCCCATATCCCAAATATATCTAAATCGTCCCAGCGGGGGTGAGTGCAGCATGGGTTTGCGTGCACCCTGCAGTGGAAGGGGGTGCTGTCTGGGCCTGGTTCCTATCTTTCACCCTAAGCTGCCAGGAGAACTGGAAAAGCAGGTTTGAAAATGAATGAATACAAATTATTGTTTGCTATTAAAAGTACACCGGGGGCCCACCCTGGTGGTGCAGTGGGTTAAGCAACGCACTATGAAGCAAACCGCAGCCACTGCAGCACAAGTTCGATCCCTGCTGCCGGCCAGGGAGGGGACCCACATGGCGCAGCAGACCTCTCCTACCTCGCCCGCTGCTGCCCTCATCAGTGTGCTTTGGCCAGTCTGCCTGTTCTGTTCCCCACTCTGTCTGGTGGATCCTCTCACACCCTGCACTTCTGGCCTGTACCCAGTTCTTGTATGCATAAATAAATAAATCTTTTTAAAAAAAAATAAAAGTACACCGGGTCTTTCTTTGGAAATTTGATGCCTCGTGAGCAAAAATATACTGTGAGCTTAGCTCACTTATGTCAATGAGCCTGTGTCAAACGGGTCTTCTTAGCTGTTGTCCCTCACAGCTGCAGCTTCCGAGAGCCTACGGAGGCTGTCAGCGAGACGCACTGTGCTCACAGCGCCACCACACGCCGCCTGCACTGCCACTCCAGAGGTGACCCACGCCCGCCCCCACGCCCGCCCGCCACCCGCTGCTTACAGATGAGGGAGTTGAGGTTCCAAGAGGGTGGATGATTCTCCCAAAGGTGCACAGCAAGGAAGTCCGGGGCCAGAACTTGCCCTGGGTCTGCCCAGCCCCGAACTTGGCTCTGGAGCACAAAGCTCAACTGCTGGCTTGCTGCTCCCAGTCTGTCTGGTCCCGCCCACGGAGGCCCGCGACAGGCACTGTGTCTGGCCTCTTTCTTCAGCTGCTGTGTTTGGCAACTGAGTATTTAGTTCATGATTTTAAAAAAATTAAGAAACAAGGCTGCTGGGCCCACTCCCTGGGGGCACAGGGGTTCAAGTCTCAGTGCTATCAAGCCATCCCCGGCCAGGGAGCAGACCCACAGGGCACAGCAGACCTCTCCCGTCTCACCCGCCGCTCCCCTCAGCAGTGGATTTCAGTAGATCCGCCTGTTCTGCTCCCCGCTCTGTCTCTGGTGAATCCTCTCACCCCCCACACCTCTGGCTTACACCCCAGTTCTTGTATGCATAAATAAATAAATCTTTAAGAAAAAAAAAAAACAGGACTGGGCAAGACAACAGGAGTAAGAGGGATTTGACCAGTTGGATAAAAAGTTCAGATTCTTGGCAGTTTGTCCCCACTGTGGGTTTTTGAGGAGAGTGTGATGGGAAAAGGGGGTCTTTTGGAAGACTTACCTAGCATTTCAACTGTCAACCTAATGATGTGAAATTAAACATCTGGCAGAGGACTAGAGCCCCAGTCATCGGCAGAGCCCCCTGGGTGGGCAGGGATGTGGTTCTGCGGCAAGCCCACCCCTGGGGCTCTGTATCTGAGAGCCTCACAAGGCCACACAGCAGGGGGCTGCGCAGGGGGTGGGCAAGAGTGAGCGGGACAAGGGAGCCATGCCGGCCCTCTGGGAGGGGCACGCACAAGGCAGCTCGCCTGCTCTCCCAAGTGCTGGTGTTCCAAGTCAGATCTGGGGGACCCCCGAATGACCCTCCTAGCACTTCTGGTATTGATCATCATCTAAGTTCCCTGAGAACACCATCTGCATCCCTGGCTCCAGGAGCGCAGCCATGAGTGAGGGAACTCAAGAGTCCTGGCCCCAGGCACTGGGGGCCCTTTCCCATCTGCCAGGGGCTGAGCATTTGAACGCCCTCCCAGTCCACCTGTGGACGTCCTCACGCCCCAGTGTGAGTGCACCCGAAGGTAGGAATTTGGGAGGTTGTTACATTTACATGAGGTCATGAAGGTGGGACCCCGACGATGGGATGTGTCCTTTAAGAAGAGGAAGAGAGCAAAGCCCACTCTCTGTCATGTGGGAGCCCCTGAAGAAGGATCTGTCTGCAGGTCAGGTGGAATGTTCCCCCAGAAATCCCCAACCCCAGCCAGGAATCCATTCAGTCGGCACCATGCTCTAGGATTTCCAACCTCCAGAACAATGAGAAACATTTGTTTAATCCAGCCAGTTCCTGGCATTCTGTCGTCAAGGTGAACCGAGACACCACACCTCCATCCAGAAGGACTTCTGAGCCCCAGTGACAAGCCCTTCTCAGGCTCCCTTTTGTCCTGGCCTGTGATATTCTGCCCAATGCCGTGTTAGATACATGCAAAACGAAGGAAAGAAAACTAAAGCAGGGCCATTCACCCCATGTCCTGGGTGATGTACAGGAAACCGTTCTAAAAGAATCACCACTCAGGGTTATTATACTCAATTTCTATCAAAACCCACTTTAATTATGTTTGGCTGCAGTCTAATTTCTGTAAAGTCTTGTCTAGCCTTTCACGGACTAGACCTGTGACCTTATGATAATCGATTTAGTTTATGTTTTGTTTCTGTCGGTGTCACAGGAAACTAGAAGGGAAGGTGGCAGCAGCAGGGCCCAATGGCGTCTGGCAGACCCAGGCTCCTGGGTATAGCAGCCTCCAGGCATTGCATCTCATCCCGTGCCCTCCGATGCCACCCAAGGGATAAAGAGCAGGTGCATGGGAAACAGGCACCTGCCCAGCCTGGGCATCAAGCATCTGAATTCCACCCTCAGGACTCAGGCAATTAACCGGGTCACAGTTGGTTCTCACCCAGGAGAGGCAAGAGAAGGAGCCACAGTGAAAGTCACTCATTGGTTCAACCAATATTTGCTGACTACCGTCTAGATAATTACCCTGGGCCAGATGTGGGTAAATGCAGGGAGCCAGGCATAGCCTAGTGAGGTCTATACCTGGGGATGAGGCTTCAGGCCAAATAGTAACTCCTCCTCATTAATTGTGTGGTTACTGTTACATTTTTGAAATTTTTAATTATCATTAATATCTCAATAGTACTGAAAGGTAGTTTAAAGACCTTTCAGTTACTAATCAATTATATAATTATTCATTACTAGTACTGTTGTTTATTAATACCTAATGTCATTAATCATAAAAGATTTCACTGACTGATTAGTTGCTAATAACTAATTAGTAAACTAATTTATAACCAAAATACTTTACAGCACTCATAAAACGGCTTCTAAAGCATTCTGTGGGGCCCTCCCTTGTGGTACAAGGGTTAAAGACAGCGCTTTCAAGATATCCACAGCCACTGCACCATGAGTTCGATCCCCAGCCAGGGAGGTGACCCACATGGCGAAGCAGACCTCTCCTGTCTCTCCTGCTGCTCCCCTCAGCAGTGTATTTCAGTACATCTGCCTGTTCTGCTCCCCACTCTGTCTCTGGGGTGAATCCTCTCAGCCCCCCACACTGCTAGTCTACACCCTGCCTCTTGTATGCATAAATAAATAAATCTTTTTTTAAAAAAAAAAGCATTCAGTGGGAGGTAGGTGAGTCACTCCCATGGTTACATTAAGATTTGAAATTCTGTTTATAAGGAAGTCGGTGGGTCTTAGCTCAATGAGGTCTGCAATTTGAAAACTTGATGGCAGCTATAAAGTCTAGAAAATGTAAAAATTAACATAATCTTGTATATTATTCATTGAGTTTACCAACCTCCCAAACTTCAAAGGGGTGGACGAAGGTCAAAGTTGCCTGGTCCAGGTCTAAAATGACTGGGCTGCTGCCATTTTAGCCTTTTCTTGACTGAGGATAATAAAATAAAACTCAGTTTACTTTATGTTTTCATTCAATTTTCTTTTTAAGAGACTGCCATAAGTATATTCATTTAAGTTTTTCTTCTTTGACAACAGATGCAATCAACTAAAATAAAACAGGTGTTGTTATCAACTTGACTTTTTGATTTTTCTCCCAAAATGTATCTTTCTCCATAAACTTCCTCCAACAGCTAATGTTTTCACTATTGCCCAACACATACTCAACACTCAGCAGATGTTTACTGAATACTCATGTGAACGAATGAGTGAATGAATAAATGAATGAACAAATAAACATTTCAAAGGGTCTGTCCTCTCCCCATCTGTCTATCTCCCAGAGATAATTATATGTTCACATCTGTTTTATCTAAATGGATTAAGTTTTCTGTTTCTAAAGCTTGGGTGGGAAAAGAGATTACTACTTCTGAATATTCAGGAAACAGAGTTTCAGAATTCCTGAGAATTTCCTGCTTGATCTGGAACGTATAAGCCAATCAAAGTATAGTGAACAATTATACTTCAAGGGAGAACATGACTTTCTGCTCCTATAGGGTCACTGGGGGCTCTCGGGAGGAAATGGCTCACAGGAGAAAAATCAATTGGTGGGTACACAGAAATATAATGGGGAAACTAAGGGTCACCTAAAGATCTGAAAACTAGAGATTGTCTTTTTGTTTGTTTGTTTGTTTTTAAAGACTTATTTATTTATGCACACAAGAGCTGGGGTTTAGGCCAGAGTCATGGGAGGTGAGAGGATTCACCAGAGACAGAGTGGGAAGCAGAACAGGCAGACTGACCGAAATACACTGCCGAGGGCAGCAGCGGGCAAGGCAGGAGAGGTCTGCTATGCCATGTGGGTCCCCTCCCTGGCCGGCAGCAGGGATCAAACTCGTGCTGCAGTGGCTGCGGTTTGCTTCATAGTGCATTGCTTAACCCACTGCGCCACCAGGGAGACCCGAGATTGTTTTTTATAATTGCAAAAGAAAAAGAAAATAGGTGGGGGAAGGGGAGAAGAAGCATTATTTGTACCCGCTACAGGCCAGACGCATGGGGCCCTCCACAGACATTCTCACTGCATCCTCCTCTTGCCCATTTCGCTGAGAAGGAAACCAGTTCCTGGAGGCAAAGCACTGCTCGGGGTCACAGAGCTTGTTATTTCAAATGCGGGACTTGGACCCAGGGGTTTGTTGGATTTTTTTTTTTCCTGCTTTCTTTATGCAGCCCTGGCTCATGCAGTACATTATCGGACAACACAATGGGAAGCTTGAGATAAGGCATAAAAAGAGCTCTGTAAACTGTAAAATGCAGCTGAAATGCGAGTTACTGTTATCAAGTTATTCTATGTTATAAAAGAAATAATGTTCTATGGGAAAACAGCACACTAAATAGACTGCCTGCACGGATCCAAACTGGTAAAAATGGATGTTCGACAAGGATCGAAAATCAATTCAGAGTGATGTAAATAGCTTGCTGTTCATGGGGTTTATCTTTGTTCTGATAAGTTATTAAAGTACATGCTTTTTAGAAAACAGAATTATAGGGGGAAGAAAAGTTTCCATGGGATGGTCTACATCTCTGGGAGGTTCAAAACATATTTAAAAAAATAAAATCAGTCATTGGATTCTGTGCCAATACAATATTACCTAGCCACCCACTCTTCAGTCCACACATTCAGAAAAGCGGCGAGATGACAGACAGCATGCACTGAAAATGTTCAGAAAAAGTCAAAAACATGACTGTCACAGGTCTTTATTTTTAGAGACCCAGAGCATGGGCAGGATGACAACAAATGGTGGATTGGATGCTGGTGCTCAGAGAGTCCCACCCAACGTGACAGCTTTAGATAGAATCTAACTGCCCATGAGTTAGATTCTCCGGATGATAGAGCAAGAAGGTGTTGGTCGTGAACTTCAGAAGCTTGAGAGGTCAAAAGGAGTGGCACAGCACGGTTACAGTCTGACCACCAGCTCCCAGGCCTCCTGAGCCCCACCTGCTGTCACCGTCAGAATGGCAGTGATACCCAGCTCGCCCGGCTCCCGCTACAGAGCGCAGGCAAAGCCGGCCCGCGGCAGACAGTGGACTCTGCCTTGTCAGTGCACCTCTTCCTGCTGAATCATCGTTCAATCTCTGGGCCCAATTAGTCTGACTCTGGACAGTCACTCAAATCAATAAAAGTCACTGGTTGTGCATCTGGAAGTAGAGCCGCCCCGACTATTCAAAAGACAGGATCGGGTGATAATGACAAAGCTGAAAAGCACCCTTCGCTGTGCCTTTCTCTTTTGTGCAAAGTCACCAACAAACACCTTTATATTCATGGAACACCGTGTACTGAGCTCAGTCTGCAGGGCTCTGCTTCCATTCAACAGGCTACCCGCGGAACTCTCTTTTCCCCTAAAAGAAGTGTCAGGTTGTGGGAGACACAAAACACTAAGCTGGAGCATGCTCCTGACGCCACCCCAAAGTCCGTCTCCCCACCTTCCTGTGCACCTGTCATGTCCTTGAAGGAAGACAGGCCTTGGCCTGAGACAGTGACCACAATTGCAGTCACAGTGACTCACATCTCCTGCCAAGACTGAGTTAGGTCTGCGCATGTGGCCTCACTTGTGGCCAAGCAGACCTGCTCTGGCGTCCAGATGTCACCTACTTGTACTAGCAGGAATGGCGACAGCTGCTTTGGGATCCAGACGGGCGCTACCTCACAAGCCAAGAGGCTGAGGCAGCACAGGGGAAGACAAAGGGACCGAGGTCCTTAAAAATCACAATAAAGCACTGGAATAGTCAACCTTAGATCCACAAATGTTACTTCCAGAGGTCTTAAAATGAGAGATAACATAGGTTAATACTATTTATGCCACTTGTAGATTTTCTGATGCCTGTAGCCAACTCATAGAACCAGCAGCCCCCCTTCCTCTCTTCAACCTCCAAAGGCTCACGCCTGCAGATCTCTGTCTTTATAGCAGATATGGTTTGGACTTAGAAACTCGTCTCTTAAACTGCAAAGTTCCAGAGGTTAAGCCTATCAGTCACTCTCTCCTTAGTATGAACTACTTTACTCAGATTGTCTTCCTCCCCAGACCATGCAGTCATCAGTCACAGGATTGGAGAGGTTAGAGAGACATTAGTGGGTAGTGGGAGAGAAGCATGGGGCCCATTGTACCTGGAGTCGGCATGAAAGGAAGCACCTGCAGGTGATGCAGAAAAGGAGCTCATTTGTATTCGTCCCTTTGACACCAAGTAGCCAGTTGTTAAGGCAGCCCTAATGCCCCTAAAAATCAATCTTCTCCTGCCAAGCATACCTAAGGGGTTATAGTTGTCATTTCTAAAACCAAGACACCATTTGAGTCTGCACTCAAGAAAAAAAAAATTTCAAATATAAACTAAAATGAGCTTTCTGACTGAGTTCTTGGCTTTACAGCAGAGAAGAGTGCCCAGGCGGTAGCAAGACCAGGTAGGACGAGAAACCAAACCCAGGAGAGGTCAGCGCCGCCATGATGTCATTCACGCTGATGGTCCAGAGACAGTGACCTTGGGCTTCCTTTCCAGCTTCTCCCCTGAAAGCTGAGGGCGTGGGTCTCTGGCCTGCCCTGTGACCACAGCCTCACCACCAGGAAGGAGTCACTTGCACTCTGCACATGGCCACTAGGCCGTACTTCCCAAAAGAAGCGCCTGACTGATGCTTATCTCAGGGAGGAAAATGCCAAATCTCTATTACTGTTATTGCGGTCCTTGACCTACGGCCACCACTTCTTAGGGAGCCAGCAAGGGGCTGAGCAGAGAATAAGCTCCAGCTACCCTCCCAACCCAAAGGGGCCACGCTGACAGCAGAGGCAGGCCCCACCTGACCCTGGAGGGGTTGCTGGGTCCCAGGACACCCAGAGAACCACTGAGACCCCAGTTCACTCCTGGTTATGGCAGCTCCATGGGCACTGACAGGTGCTCCAGAAAACTCAGGTTGTCCAGGGGTTCCCATTGCTACTCAGCACCCCAATCCTGGTCAGCTGCCTCTCCCTGGCATACAGCAGCTCTTCCAAACCTTCACCCCCCTCGAGCCTCCAGTGCCACCTCCTACCCCCTCATTCTCAGCAGATGGTCTTGCCTCCTACTTCAGAGAAAAAATAGAGGCTATCAGGCTGGAACAACTCAGCTGCCCACTTTCCCTCCCCCTCCCCCTCTGCCCCACACGCTAATCCGTGCCCAGCCTTGCCACCTTCCTCTGATCTTAAAACAAGAGCTGATCAAAGACTAGTGTTTCCACCCGTCCCCAGAGCCCCAACCCCGAGTCTCCTGGACCTGGTCTGTCAGCCACTTCGCTCTCCTGAATCCCCTCAGTCTCCAGCTGCTTTCCCCTCCGCTCCAAGCCTACTCAGCCCTTCCAGTGGAGATCCTGTGCACTGTTCCAGACACTCCCCTCACTGCCCACCGCCGCCAAGGCTGACCATGAAAAGAGCATGCCAGGTAACTGGCTCCGTTCTGGAGCCGCATTCTCTTTCACCCACCCCGTGCTCGCCACTCTTCCAAGAACACGCCAAAGCCAAAGGACCCTCTTCAGAACTTCACTGACCGGACCTGCTACTCGACAGCACTGAGGGATCTGGCAGAGCCCATCTTCCCAAGACTGCAACGCGTCTCCCATTCTAACGCTCTTCTAGAGCCCTCCGCTCCCAGGGGTGGCATCCCAGGGCTCCCTCAACAGAGCCAGGAAGGAGCCCGCTAAGTGACCGCAAGGCCGGGTCCCACCGCCGGGTATACTTGCAGCCTGGTCCTCCCAGGTGCATGAGGAGAGTCACGGTCAGGCAGATGTTGACCTGGGGGAACCAAGGCCTGGCCACAGCCTGGCGGACCCGGCCAACAGCCACAGAAGCTCGCCGGACCTGTGAGCGAGCCCCTGGACGTAGACCCTCCGGGCCCAGCCAGGCGCCCAGCTGGCCCTCATGAAACAGAAGCGCCTCTCTGCGGAGCGCGCCAGATCACAGACTCGTGAGCAAAACCCGCGGCTGTGATGATGCCGGTCCACTCTGCTTCCAGGCTGCGTTGTGCAGCTCACACAGCAGAGAGGGAGCTCTCCGCGCGGCGGTTTTCAGGGGCTACAGCAGCGTCGTCCCGTCCTGGTTCTCCCCCTAGGTCTAGAGAACCAGGCCCCCTCAGTGCTGCCAGGACCTGCCCTCTGAAACACACACCCAGTGACGTGAGGTGCTCCTCACAGGGGTTTCCTCGCACACATGCACACGTGCGCCCACGCTCATGTCCTCTCCCTCTCTCCTGAGTGGTCTCAGCACTTTCCCAGATTATCCATCTCCTTGCTGACAAATCCTAAATCTCTATTTCCAGCCTGAACTGCAGAGGAATCCTGATCCAGAAATCCTGCCTGCAATCTCGTGCTCCACCTGGTTGCTCCATTACCCGTTTCACTTTGCTGTGATGTTCGTCCCAACCCCTTTACTCTCAGAAGAAACTACATTTCCCAGGCTCCTTTGCCAATAGGCTTCCAGTTAGGTCTAAGCCAATGGAAAATGCTAGGAGATACTTGGGGATACTGGAGGACAGGGGGCAAAAATCTGCTGCCCCAATGTAGCCTAAATGGAGTGTGATCAGTTTTCTGCGCCCCCGCCCCCCGCCATTAGGTGTTGGTGATGGACATCTGTGGTCCTGCATGCAGGCCTGATGGTGGTCACCTCAAGTCAGATGTGGGCGTGCGCAAGTGGGTGCCCACACGGGCTGAGACACGGGCTGTATAAGGACGGTGTCATGACACCAGCAGAGAAGAGAGAGAGCAGGAGAGGAAAAGAGAGCAGAGAGAGAAGAAGAAGGAGCAGAGAAGGAGAGCAGAGCCCAGAGAGAGTGAGATTCACTGGGGACTAGGTGGCCTGCCTGCCTCCTGGCCCCCCGGACACCCGCCTGCCGTGCACCTGGTCGCCTCTGATGTCAAGAGTAATAAAACCTGAAAAAGCCACCGAGGGCTCCAGCACTCCTCCTTGCCCCGTCTGCTCTGAGCATGGAGCACCTGCTCCTGCCTTGCTAGCGCCACACCCAACAACTTCCGTGGCCCAGGCGACAGACCCGACATCTGTGATCCAGCTCCCGAGGGGCCAGCCCCTGTGGATCCACTTCCACCAAGTGGTTCCAGCTCCCAGGCCCCACAGAACTGCACCTTCTCCTGGTCCCTCCACCTTGAGAGTGTCAGGAGCTTCCCGTTTCCTGTCGGTCATCGCCTCCCCATCCCATTTGGCTTCTCAGTAATGCCGTCCCCCTGGACCCCGTTTTGTTCTAAATTCCCTTGAAAGACCTACAGTGCTCTTTCCCCAGCGGCGTCCTGACTGACATAACTGGTTAGAGGCACCCAGGCTTAATCATTTAAGCCAGAAACCAAAGACCTCCTCCTCCTCCTCCGCAGCCCGCCAGAACTTGCCCCACCCATGGACGGCGGTCACCAAGTCCTGACGAGCCCACCCTGAGCCATTCCTCTCCCCCACTCCCATTACGCCGCCTCGGTTCACATCGTTCTGTCTCTCTCAGGCCAGTGCCGCAGCCCTGCAATTAGTCTCCCTGGCTACAGTCTCTCTGCTTTCCAATACATCCTCCAGTCTGCCAACAGATTTTTATTTCTAATGCACATCTGATCATGACATTCCCCTGATTAAAATTCTTAAATGGTTCCCCACTGACTACAGGAGAAAATCAGATGTGCTCAGGTCCATGTAAATATGTACTTGCTCTGTATGCCATCCCAGCCCTTCCACACCCCTGTCCCCATCTGTCCTGCCTACCTGCCCAGCCTCACCTGCTCCACCCCAGCTCACACCACCTGAACTAGCTGAAGTCCTCCTAGCACCCCTAGATCCTCTAAGACCCAAACCGGGGCCTTTGCACGGGCCGAGTGTGCCACCCCTGCCTGTCTGTGCCCTGGACTCCTAGAATCCATTCCAGCACCAGCTACTGGTGCGCCCACCCCCCCATCGGTCCCAGCATAGCACCACACGGCACGGAGCAAAGCCCCCGCAGACGGCGCTCACGGCCCACACTGTCGTCTGAGGGCGGACCTGTCTTTCCCACCAGGTAGGGCGCTCCTGAGGATGGAGACCACACTCACCACTCCCAGGAACCCAGCTCCCACCAGGAGCTGGAGCCCCCTCCCCCACCCCAGCACGCAGTGAAAGTGAGAAGAATAAACTGCAAGTCCAAAGTGAGGAAAGGGAAAGGGGAAGAGGGCCACGCTGGCTGACCTGCGAGGGCTGCTGGCTCCCCTGTGCCGTGACTGGGGAGGGGGTGCTGAACCCAGGCTGCTCCCCCGCCTCCGTGCTCCAGACATGGAGCTAGAGAAGGGCAGAAGTCCACTCCCCACCAAAGCTGTCCCCAGGGCCATCAGGCAAGCAAGTTTGTTCGTTCAAAGCAAGGGTCAGGCACGCAAACATCTGGAGAAACACTTCTCTGGGATCGGCCTGTCATTTTCACATCCCTTGGTTGACCACACGCTCCCTTTTGCTATTTGGTAACAGACGAAGGTGCAACTTGCTCTGCTCCCAAAGGAATCACCTCTGGCTTGTCTCATTTTAACATGCCGTGAGCCCCCTTGACCCCAGCCGCTGCTCAGCATGTGCCAAGACGGTCCCCAGGAGCACGTCCAGAGAAGTGACGGATCCAGTCGTGGATCCTGGGGGCGTGCCACTGTCGAGACACCGCCTCTGTCCTCGAGGCGTCCTCTCCCACTGCTGCTCGCAGCCACATGCCGCCCACGCCGTGAGCCGGGTTCAGGGGCTGCCCGGGTCCCAGGGAAAGGCAAACTGAGGATGATGAAGGGGAAAGGGGCAGGCTCTCACCTCCATCAGAAGAATGTCCTTGGAGCTCTGAGCCTGCACCTTTGGGTGCTGGACCTTCACAGCCACCGTGCGCCCGTCATGTAGCACCGCCTTGTGGACCTGGGCCAGGGAGGCAGCCCCCAGAGGGGTGTCATCGAAGCTCACGAACAAATCGTGGATCTGTCAAGAATGCAAAGAGGACAGAGCTGCTGAGAAGACAAATTCCTTGAGAGGGACCAGAGGATGGGCCAGAGCCAGCCCAGCCTGATGGCCCCAACATGGACTTTCTGCTATTAGTGGCGAGCTGGCCAGTGCCGGCTTGTGCTGCCCAAGAGTCACACGCGGAACACGAAGGAGTGGCACGGGAGACAAGCGCGGAGACTGCTGGCACACGTGCGCTGCGTGAGCCCCTCCATCGAAGGCCAAGAAGCGCTGTCCAGAGTGTTCAGAACTACGCATCACTCACCCTTTCAATTATCCACCAATGTGCATCTGGGAGTCTCACCTGTGGGTGATCAAAAAGTAGCAGAACCTGATCCTCAGCAGGACAAGGGACCAGTCACAAGATGTTCCAATCCCATCAGCCCAGGGAGCTCCAAGAACACGGCTGAGGCTCCACTCCCAGCAACCACGTTGCTCTTGCCTGAGCCATGGCCTCCACACGAGGCTGTCCATTCTGAGGCTGTCCGTTCTCAGCCCAGCCACCCCAGAGAGATGCCAGCCACCCAGGGATGCGAGCCAGAGCCTCACTTTTGGTCCTCCCACCTGCAGTGCCACCGAAGGTGGCCTCCAGCAGACACCCTGTCCTCTCTGCCCTCCCCCTCCATGAAATGCCTCTTACTCTTCCTTTTCTCTTCCCTTCTTCCTCGCGCCTCTCCCTCTTAGAAATGCCATGCCAATTATTCTGATGGAAAAATTCTTTAGAACTTGAGTGGTCACACCTACGTAGTCCAGATATATTCTACCAGATGGGAAGGAGGCCCCCAAAAGCCTTTTGCAAGATTGGCCCAGGCTACAATTCTCCCCCTCCATTTCTTAAAGCCCCTGTATGGCTTCACAGTTCTAGAAAGTCCATTCTCATGCACGCACACACACATCCTCATCTCCGTGTAATTAGTCACATGCCTGTCCTCTTCACATCCCCCCATGCAGAGGCCCACTGAGACCATGCCCCCTTTCTCCCTTTGTCCCCCACTTCTGCAGCAGCCTCTCTGTCCTACCCCTGAGCCCCTCTCCTCCCCCTGGACTCCAGAAGTCACATGACCCACGGCCACCATCCCACCCCCCTGTTGCTAGGCTGCACCATCACTTTGTTAATCTCATCTCATAAATCACTCTCTCCAGCTCTGTCATCATTTTGCGGTTTTCACTAAACTCCATCCCATTTATCAACATTCTGCAGAGGCCAAAGGTCCAGGCATCATGAGGAGGGGCCTACCCCTCTCTGTCACGGCGGATGGGGATAGACTGGCTTCCTTATCCTCCTTCCTCACTGGATTATTGTGCCCCTCCCAGTACCTACCTCCCCCTCTTCGCCAAACACGCACCGGCCTTTTCCCCGCCTTTGTGAATTTTGTGAATTCTAGGCTCTCTGAGGGTCAGATTCTTCCCAGGTCAATCATCCCAATCACCCTGGGTCTCTCCACACAAGAACCCTTTATCCTAGACTCCAGCTAAGATTAGCAGAAGTAAACCCCCACCCCTATAAACCCTATTAGAACATCAGCTCCAAGTGGGCAGGGATTTCTGACTGTTATGTTTGGACTAACTCCCTGCATCCAGAACAGGGATGGAATTTGTGCCAAAGATTCGTTAAAAGGCTGAATCTACTAGTCTCTCCACTGGAGAAGAATTGAATCACCTCACTTCACTTTGAAATGGCTGTACCTTCCCGCTCCCACACTCCTACTAACCCAAAGACCTCAAGTGCAAAAGCACAAGTCACTGTGGGACTGGCCAGAGTGGACTCTACCTGCTACCCCAGGGGAGATGGAAGACCCCACCCTGGCCAATCGGAAGCCTGAACATCCAGGGCCACACTGATTGGTTCAAAGATGGACACATGACCCGCAGATCCAATCAGATTCAACTGTTTTGCTTTTATTTAATTATCGGAAAAGGGATTCTTTTTTTCTGCTCAAGTTCAGCTGAACTTGAGCTTAAAAGTTGAACTTCAAACCTGAAGCCGCAAGAAGTCACACAGTAGCAACAGAGGACAGCGAAGTCAAGAGACAGAGAATCCTGGCTCAACAGCCGAGCGCCTTGATCTAGCCATGACTGAATCCCACCCCATGACTCCTCTACTTGTTAAATCAGTTCAAGTTGTTTTCTGCCACCGACAGATGACTGTTACACTCTTCTCAGGCCCCAGCTGGGATAGAAGATGGGCAGGGTGCCTAGTACCCCAAGGACACCCCCAAGAAGTATGAGTCTCATCCCCTCCTACCCCCTGCTAGGACAGGGATCCATGACTAGGGAGAAGGCAGAGCTTGAGCAACACTCCCAGCCATTACATCATGAGGCCAGCGCTGAGTTCCTCTGGAAACCCCCTGGCAGATCCAGAAGGAGCACCAGAGAGAACATTTTCTGGAGCAGAGCTGTGAACTAGGACCCTCCCCTCCCAGGGCGCTAAAATGGCCCATCTTCCCCCCTGCAAAGGGATCTGGAGGTCACATGACCCCCACACCAAGCCTCTGCTAGCAGCCTGAGAAGGTCTGCTCATTCTCTGCAGACACCTGTCGCCAGGTGAGTACCATTGCAGGAACGTCAGTCATCCATTGCAACCAGAAGAGTAACAAGGCATCAACTAGGTCTGTGGGGGCAAAAAGAACTGCCAGGAGCATGGGGGCTGCAGGAGGAAAGAAAGGGTGAGACAAGCAAATCCACTTTCCCAAGTAAGAGGAAGCCTGCCCTGCCTTATCCTAGGGACAGCTTCCCATATACCTCTGCTCCCACAGAGGATGAGGGTATCCTGAGACACCACCCAAACCCAGCTGCCAACTCAGTACCATGGACAAGACCCAAAGGACCTGCCCAAATCCCCATTTACCCAGAGCAGCAGAGGCATGGAAAAGAGAATGCGCCACACCCCAGGCACAGGCAGAGACCCCACTGCACCCCACCCCTCCTCACCCACCCCCTCCCTCCCCAGCCTCCTGTCTCCCATCCTCTCCCTGTCTCAGGAAGCCAGTCACACACCCCCACCCTCCTGTGCATACACACACAAACACACAACAATAACTGATTGCCAGTGGATGTTCCTAGCTGGCTTATAAAAAAGGTAATTAAAGATTGGTGCTGCAGCCTGTAATTAAATATGAATAAAGTATCTCTAAATGGAACCTTGATTCAAAGTGTTCAGTGGAAGTACTTTACGCTGATAGACAGTAAGGAAAAATAGACCCTGTCCCAAAAGCAGAATTATACCCCCATCCAGCTGAGACAAATGCCACCCCCCTGCCATCAGGTCTGGCCCCCCAGTCCTTCCAGCAGAAAAGCATTAGCAGAAACAAAGAGCAGTATTTGCAGCAATTAGAGTCCAGCACGGCCCTAGCTGCCTCCAGCCCCGCAGAAACCTGTCTCTCCTCTGAGCTTTCTTTCCGGGCTCCTTTTTTCTCCTCTGGGGCTACAGCAAAATCAATTAAGTAAAACAACTACATTTTAAAATGACTAGTTATGTGCTTTTTAATTACTGTCGGCACATGATTCAAATATATCGATGTCCTTGCTGAGAAAGGGAAAAATAATCAGGAAAAAAGTTCCTCTAGCTTTGCACAGTCTGGATTTTTTTTTTCAGGGTGTGTGTTTGTATATAAAGGTAAAAGGGGGTTGTGACTTTTTATATGACCAGGACAGCATCAGAAGGGCAAGGAATGTGTCACCCTCTGGGGGCTGCACAGACCAGGGGTTCGGGTTGGCCTCAGCGAGCCGGCTTCAGCTGAGGTCGAAGACTCTGGAAACCCCATGGCATCATTCCCAGCACAGGAGCAAGGGACAGATTCTCCAGAGAGTGACGGGCAGTGTCTCCAAAGTGCCACCATGAGCGGTCACACACTGGCCAAAATAAGCCGGAGAAGCCACAGTGTGACTCCTGGGGGAAGTTTTACTTGAGTGTCTCGGCCAGTCCCCCAAGAGCCTAAGGCCCAGCCTGGCCGGGACTGGTTTCCCAGTCACAGAATGGGGGGGTGGGGGTGGGATGGGGCGTCCTTGACTTTTCAAGCTGGTCCAGTTTAAAATATTCCACCCTATTGTCCCCACTCATTCACATCAGACCTATTCTGGTACAGAAACTGCATCACATAAGACAGTGCTCTCACAAACCCTGAACTGGACAGCTGTACAGGAAGTCAGGCGCCCGCCCTGAGGCAGGAGGATGCAGGCCTGGATGCCAAGGCCAGGCAATTCCCACTTAGGCTAGGGAGACTGCCCAGCACACACCAGGCAGGTTACCATGGTATCCGCAGCAAACATCTGGCTCTCGAGTTCTCAAGATGGCCCACTCCACCCCGGAGGAGAGTCAGCTGCCATCCACTACAGCCTGGTGGGGAGAGGCACAAGTTCCCAAGCTAATGGAGTGGCTGGAATGAAACTTGCCCACCCCCAGCCCAAGGTGGAAGACAGCTCTCTCTAGCGAGGACCCTGCAAAACACTGACCACTGCCTTGGACAGAGAACCACTACCTTGGTTCTAATCCAGAACCATCCCGCAAGTTACTTACAATTCCTGACCCACAGAAATCATTAGCTATCAGATGTTTATCTTAAGGCACTAAGTTTCGGGGTAATTGATTACACTACCTGACCATAACCCCTACACCATCCCCTCCTCTGATGCCATTCTAGGAATCCTGCCTCGGGCACCCTGCAGCTCACAATTGCCCTTTGAGCTGATACCCGGCTTTGCTGCAGTTCCTGGCTTTCACCCAGCGCTCCAGGGCCATTCCTGTACCTCACAGGGACAGCAAAGTGGTGGCACTTCTATATTCCTTCCCCTGGGAGATTTTTAAATATGTTCATGACTTTTTAAACACATGTCCCTTTGAGAAACAGAGTCTCCCCCTGCCCCTTGTGAGCTCACTCCCAACAAACAGCACTGCGGAGGGAACACAGTGTGTGACTCTCATGTGGCCCTGAGAGCCACTGTGCATCCTCCTTGCCTTCTTGGATCCCTGCTCGAGAGGAAGTGGGTGACCAGGTCATGGGGTGAGCACGCAGCCCGTGCACAGGCGCCTGTGGGGAGGGACCAAGGCCTCTACCCAGAACGAGTCATCTCAGAAGCACAGCCCTCACCCAGTCTTCAGATGACTATGGCCCGAGCCAACATTCTGACTGCAAGCTCGTGAGAAATTCTGATCCAGAACCATCCCGCAAGTCACTTACAATTCCTGACCCATGGAAATCATTAGCTATCAAATGTCTGTTATCTTAAGGCACTGAGTTTGGGGGTAACTGATTACGCAACAATAGCAACTAGCAGCGCCAGGCACCCCAGGCTAGGCGTCACCCATCAATCCCAGCATTCATACCCACTGAGCCTGGATGATACCTCAGAATCTTCCTCAACACAATGCTCCAGGCAGCCATGACCACTGCCCAGAGTTAATATAGGAAATGAAATCAAGTGTCATTCCTTAGCCTAAGCCAATCGGTCAACAAATATTTACTGCTGACCCCTCCCAGGGCAGAAACCAAGTCAGCCTCAAAGGCCAACAAAACAGACACCATCTCTGGCCACAGGGAGAACTCAGAGCAGCAGAATGTCCTGCTGGAAGCGAGACGGAAGTGGGAACAGCCTCTCCGAAAACACACTTGCATTTCAGTAGGATCTGCTGGAGACGGGGCCTCTACCCATCCAAAGGACCCCAACTTAAGAAGAGGGAACCTCCTCCATCTCTCCTTCCTCACCCAACAGCTGCCCTGCTCAGGATGGGAGCATCTCACCCTAACCCTCCCACGCAGAGCAATTCATTATAATAAAAAACAATAACGACAATAAGAGCTCAAGGACGCACAGTTCCTGTCTTCCACAGAATGTGTGTTTCTGGTGTTCTCAGAGATCAAAGTGTCAGTTCTTCCAGAGCTATTAGCCATTTCTACTGCCAGCCAAGAAAGCAGAACAAAGGGTCAACAGTAGAACCTGAGGCCCTTCGTCTCTCAGGGCAACCCCAGAAGCGACCGACGCATCCTGTCTAGATGCCAAGGATGCAGGATCAATGCTCAGCTCTCACTGATTTGATGAAGGGGCTCCAGGTACAGGGCAATCACCCCGCCCCGGCTCAGTGGAGGCGTCACAGGTCACACCGAGCTTCTGTCTCCCTGTAGGACGGGGACAAGCAGCTGACAGATGGAGAAGCGGAAGCCAGGGCGGCCGCACCCTTGGACCTTGACTGTGGGTTTGCTCCCTAAGCCCTGCGATTCTGATGCAAACTCTGGGGCAGGCTCTGGCTCCACAGTGCCCCAAGGCCATTACATAACCCCCAGTGCTGCAGTGTCCCCGTGTGTAAAACGGGGACTTTGGTGCCACTGTACCCGCAGAGTTGTTGATGAAAGCCCGTAAGTGGTCTAGAATGGAGCCTGGAGAGGACCCAGAGCTGCAGCAAGATGGGGTGGCGAGTGAGAAGTGCACTGGGCAGAGTCCACAATTCTAGACTCTGGTTCCTCCTCCCAGGCTCTACGAAGGCCTCCTACCTGGCCCACCCACTTACCTTCCTTTCTCTGGTACCCCTCCACAGCAGCGAAGGTGGCTCTTCTAAACATGCGCTGATCATGTCACGCCATGCCCCTTAAACCACTTCTCCAACGTCTCAGGACCCAAATCCTGAACGTGATCTACAGGCGCTGCCCTGCTCACCTCTCCCACCCATCCCCCGACCTGTCCCTCTGCTCTCTCTACTCCAGCTAGATGGCTTCTGCCCAGCACACGCCCTCCCTGCCCACCGCAGGACCTTTGCACGTGCTCTCTGGTCTGCCCACCGGGTTCCCTCTCCTCCTCCATTTTGTAACAATTTTCATTCCTCCTGCAAATGACTGCTCACACATCGCCTCCTCAGAGAAGCCTTCTGCGTATATTCTCAGAGCTCCTGGGACTCCTCAGGAGCAAGGACGCGGCCACACTTCTATTTGCTTCCTCTCCCTCTTCCTCTCAAGACCACAGATGCTGGTGTTGTTCACCACTGTCTCCAGGGCACCTGACACGTAAGTGCCCAGGAAGTTCCTGGGGAGTGAACGGAGGTGACTGTGATTTTCCTTAGCCACTTCTTGGGGCAGGGATGTTGGGTCTTCCCAGTAGCTAAAGTGTACCCAGAAGTGGCTACAGTTCCCTCAAGGTAGCCAAGGCGCCGTCTTGGTGCTGGGCACTTGAAGTTGTCGGTGGAGCAACTCTATGGAAATGTTGGGATAATAACGATTAATAAAAGCAGATAGACACCCAATGTGGCTGGCCAGCCTGGGAAGCCATCCATTAGATCTGTCATTCATTAGTGGTGGGGGAGGGGGCAGCCAATCAGATCCCCTCAGCTTAAGCAAACCGCCTGTAAATTGTAGGCTGCAGGCACTGACATTTGATAAATTATTCTTCATAATCCACCGCTGACTGTCATAAATCTAATCTTTCAGTGCTCCCCATCTTAATAACTTGTGCAGTCTCACAGGGTGACAGGTATATGTCTCTGTGTGACAGAGATCTCTGGGGTAGAAGAGACCAGAGACCCTGGACACAGTGCAGTGTGCAGTGGGACCCCCACAGCCAGAACTGAGCAGGTGTCCCCTAAGTGATCAGCGCACAGAGGAATGAGCTAGGGAGCCCAGTGGGGGATGAGGGCCATAGCCCATCACGGGGCCGAGAAACAGGAGGGACCAGGTGGTGTTCAGCCCCTAATGGGGAGGCTGAGTTCTCCAGTGTCCACTGCAAGCCTGCCCTCACTAAGAACTTATCAGCTCTTCCCTGAACCTGAGCTTGGCTCGGTGTAAGGGTGTCAGGCTCTCTCTGCTCTGCAGGCAGCAAGCGTCCCTCCGAGGGCAATTCCTTACATTTGCAATGTGGCCTTCAACGTGCTCTTCTGTAATTCTCAAGCCCCTCCAGGTTTGGCAGAGAAGATACAACTGCCCCCATTTTACAGACAGAAATATATTCACTAATGTCAACAAGCATTTCTTAAATAACTAATATGTGCAGGGCACTATACTATGTCTCCAGGGAGTTGACAGAGAGCAGGTCCAAGCTGGGCACCACCACCCTTCAGTCACTGCAGGAAGTTCAAGTCCAGGTGGGAGACAAGAATGAATGAAGTAGTCACAGGCAGGTGTGACGTCCAAGTCATGGCGTCAGGAACGGGGCCCCAAGGCTTCTGGTTCTACTGTGCCAGGTGATGACGGCCCCAGAAGCAGCCCTGACTCCCCCTCCAGGGCGTGGGGGCCTCTGCTCCTGGGGTCCCCAAGCTACCTTGCCCACATCCTTCTTCCCCATCCTTTAGGTCAAATCTTAAAAACTACTGGGCTGAAATGAGATCTCCTCTCACCAGGAGCCCAGTTTCCTCTTAATCCATATGCAGAACAGCCCGTCATCAGTTCACACACTGGTATAGGGGAGAGGAGGGTGCAGGGCCTGGGACACCACACATGACGGTGGTGACCCCGGCGATCGGCAGCGGCAGCTCCAGCCACTGGAGTAACACGGCGCCTCGAACTGCTACACACCCAGCTACAGGGAACGCACACACAGACAACACGGGCAGACACACAACGCAAAACAGACAACATAGCACGCAACACCCGTGAACATACAACAGCACAAGCACACACAACACACAAATGCACAACACCAACAGACAGCACTGAACAAATACAAAACACGCATGCACCACACACACGATACACACAGCGGAGCCCCAGAGCCCTTGTTAGATTAGGGCGCTGAAGACTCTACATTCTGGAAGTCAGGAACACAGTGCTGGGTCCCAGCCTGCTGGAGCTGAAACCCAGATGGCTCAGTCCACGTGGACGCTGGCCTCTGAGCACCAACCTCCAACTACCCGAGGGGGAGAGTGGGCCACCGAGCAAGTCCCTGCCCCAAAGAAACCCTGTCTCTGAACCACGAGCAAGAAGACTTGCTCACATAGGCTCCCACCCTCGCCTGCACTCTATTTATTCAGAATCCAGCAGAGGGCCAGGGGGCCTCTCTGAGCCCGCCCCACTTCATTCGTCCTTGAGTCCTACTGATTCCATCCCCAAATGACATCCTAGCGCTCCTCGCCACCCCCTCCCCACCGAGCACGAGAGCCCCTGAGTAGCCGCTAGTCCCGCAGGCCCCAGGCTGGCCCCAGGCTGAACCGTTCTCTACATCAGGTCACCGTGGCCACTGGCCTCACTCTCCTGGACACGCACGTCTCTCCAGCCCCGCCCGCCATGCCCCGCCTGCCACCATGCTCTCTGCCCCGGACTGGCCTGCTGTACTGCTCTGTCCTGCTCCACCTCCCTGAACCATCGTCCACTAGGCTCGCTTATCTGCACTTCCTCAGGACGGACGCCCCGGCCCCCAACTCAGAGCACACTGGTCCTTCTCCTTGTGGCCGTCACCACGGCCTCACTGAGGCACCACAGAGGCATCTCTGTCTGATGACTTGTCCGCCAGCTTCACTGCCCTGCCCTAGAACACACGTGCCTTGACGGCAGCTTCTTCACCCTGTCCCTCCAGGCCCACTCAGCAGCCCAAGAAACATCTGCGAAGTCAATAAGCCAATCCTCAGATACTTGCCAGAGGCCAGGAGAGTGAGTCAGCGACAGTTCAAACACCCAGAGGGCCCTGCCCCGGAGCCAGGCCTTGCAGGGCTCCACACCTCCAGCCCAGCCCCAGGCCCAGCCGCACCCCGCCGCAGGGCTCCACGCCTCCAGCCCAGCCCAGGTCCAGCTCAGGTCAGATGCCTCCCTGAGGGTCGCACAGCAGAGACGAGGGCCACCCCTCAGTCCTGCCTCCGCACGTCCGCTCAGGCCACTCCAGCCACCCGAGATGTCCCCCTCCAGGCCCCTTGCCCAGTCTCTTTTCTGCAGCACTCGAGTCCTGCTCAAGTTTCACCTCCTCCAGGAAGCCCTCCTTCACCCCTCTCTTTGGGGCTATCTGTGGGCCCCAAGAACACCCGCTAGCACTGCTGAGGGGCAAGGGCATGGGAACCAGGCACACTTCTCCCGCCAACCAGCCGTGACCGGAGGGAAGCCGCTTCACTCTCCCCAGGTCTTAAGTCCGCATGTGTAAAAGGGGGTTTGGAATACCTGATCTTTACTGGCCTTTCCAGTTCTAGGACCTTCTCTCACCTTCCAGCCTTCACCCCCTTAAGGGGCCAGCCCCACAGCAGCCATTCCCTGCACGTTGCACACACACATTAAATCTGATTCTCCACCTGGAGTCTGCTCACCCTAACACAGGTGTGCACCGCACATGCATGCAGAGGCACACGCGTGCACATGCATCTCTGGAATTGCCCCCAAAGTGGCAGCAGCAAGGTGACTGAGGGGCTCTCCTTGAAGCAGGGGCCCCATATCAAGAAGCACCCAGGGAGCCTGGCCTGGGCCCTGGGCTTGTTCCTGAAGCTCCGTGAATAAAGAAGCAGGCACAGCTGGCCTATTCATAATCAGCATAAAAAATTGATTAGCCCTTTCCAGATTAAACATTATTATTTCAACGGTGAACATAAATCAGTCAGACGTGGAGCGCTTGCCTCCCTCTGCTGGGCAGCTTCAGGTGGACAACAAATGGGGAGGTGACTGGGGCGGTGAGCAGAGGAGGGCTCTCACCTGGGGAAGGACCTGGAGTCAGGACAGCCGGCCACTTGTCACGGCATTGCCAGCCCCAGGCCTGCAGCACAGAGGGCGGCACTTCTCGGGAGGTGGGAGGGAGAAGAGCCTAACAACCACCCCTCCACCTCCGGCCCCCGCCCACTTCCCAGACCTGCTGGGCCATCATCTATTGGCGTCTGAGGTGACACAGGTGCAGGGCCAGCCCTCAGTGGAGGCAAGGTGACCACCGGTGTGCTGGCAGAGGCAGACTGAGTCCCGCGGGCCCGGCTGCGTGGCCCGAACCCAGCTCACTGTCGGTCCCGGCTGAGCCGCTCCCCTGCTGTGTGATCCTGAGTAAGTTACTCAGTAGTGTCTCTGAATTTCAGTTGCTACATCTGGAAAAAACGGGAAAACCTTGCTGAGCTGGCGAGAGGAACTAAATGAGGCACTGGGCTTGAAAATGTGTAACACATGTTGGAGACAGAAAATTCTTAATATCTGGTTCTTTGATCCACTAGGGGGTCTTCACCTACCTGTACCACCTCCCTCTCGGGAATGCTAGGAGAAGCCACAACCTGCCAGGATGGGGAGCTGTGAAAGCACACGCTGCCTGCAGAGGCCCCGGAGGGTGAAGGTCAGGACCCTGGCCCCAGAGTGAGCCCAGGCTTTTGTTCCTGACTCTGCCTCAAGCTCCCTGTGTGGCCTCAGGCATGTGACTGAACCTCTGATCTTGGTTTGTTCCTCTCTATAAAAGGGGAATAATAAAGAGCACTTTCCCTCAAAGGGCAGTTGCAAGGGTTTTAGGGGGGTGTCTGCAGGGCACCACCCATGCCTTGCCCAGTTCCACTGGCATTTCCAGGATTCCATCTGTGCCGAGGGCTCTTTTCCAGAGAGGCTGGCATTGGCCCTCAGCAGCAACCACCATGAAGACAGGCAGAGGGCCCCACTTCCCCTTGGCTCGGACGACCCTAAGGAGTGTGCCTGGCACCACCCCCAGTCTCCCTGCAGGATTTATCTCCGTCTGTCCTCCCCGCGGGGTCAAGCACACAGTCACACCAGCTGCCTTCTCTTCCCAGCACCACATCCCCACTGCCTGGGGGCGCGAGACCACTTCACTCCGCTCTGTCTGGGGTCTGCTTCTGGCGCGCCCAAGTAGGACGAGCAACTTTACATGTGGTGAGCGGTGGGTGACCAGGCAATTTTGTCCACTACAAGACCAGGCAGGACCTGGCCGTGCTCTGCATAACCACTTCCTCTCCAGCCAGCACCAACAGACAATCCTCTGGCCCGCGAGGAGTCGAGAAGCAGCGCTGGAAACCACTGCCATCACAATGCCCTGCCCACACCAGGCCCAGCATGAGCAGCTGAAAAAGAACAGCCACACCCCTCTCCCTGGGCAGGGACGGAAGACCAGGAGCGCCGAGTTCCCTTCAAGGAAAACATGGGGCCCCAAGGACCTCACAGCCCCAGGGAGCATGGGGTCAGCTGTGGGCAGCAACTTCAAGAGTGGTGACCATGACGTTCATCCTCTTCTTGTGGTCTCCTGACCACTGCCCAACCTGGGACGTTCCCTCTGAGCTCCAGGGGCATGGAGAGGGGAGAAAACCGCCCCAGGTGGGGGCAAAGCTCAAAATGCTCTGTTGAAGCATTCACCTGTGCCAGGTGTGGATGACAGAAGCGCCTCCCAGCAGGCTCCTGCCTCGGGCCCCTCCACCATCCTGTGCTGCTGGTTGGCTCTGCCGCGATGTGTCTCTGCACCAACCGTGGGGACTTGTGCTTGGCACATGTGCAAACACACACGCGCACACACTGTTAGCCGATTTGCCGTCACATTACTTCTGAGACCTGGGACCTGTGGTCACGCCCTAAAGTCCACTGCCTCGGACCCACTGTTCCCTCCAGAAACACAACCCTCCTCAGGGCTACTGGCCACCCACGGGAGGGCGTGGAGATTTAGGCAACAGAGTTCCAGGCCTGGTTCTGGCTTTTAGTTACGTGACTATGGCTGTTAATTAACTTCTTGGGGCCTCTGCAACCTCAAAGGGAAAACTGGAATGCAAAACCTACGAGCCTTGCAGAATTATTGTATGGCTTGGCCATGGCATAAGTAAAACCTCTATTCAATGCACCCTACAATTTTATCCCCAGTTGTGTCGGCCTTGCCAACTCTACGCCTTTTCCTGTGATGCTTCCCACTCTAAGTCTAGCTATGGGGTTCAGGTGAGTAGGGTGACGCTTCCCCAGAGAGCCCCTGCTGTGATCCCTGACTGGTCTGAGAACAGGCCTCTGCATCAGGTTGCCAGGACTGCTGCGACAGATGACCGCTCAGCCCACGGTTTAGAACAACACGAATGTCTTGTTCAGCTCTGGGGACCAAGTGGGGGCCGGCCGGCTGGCCTGCATTGCCTCCCCCTGTAGGCTCTAGGAAAGATGCTTCTGCAACTCTTCCTGCCCTCAGAGGCTGCCAGCCTTCTCTGAAATTCTTTAGCTTCCCCATGACAATGTCAGCTTCCATGGTCACCTGGCCTTCTAAGAACACCCGGCCTTCTGAAGACCCATCATTAGATTTAGGACCCCCCTCAATCTAGCATAAACTCATCTTAAGATCCCTCGTTACATCTGCATAAACCTTACTTCACATTTTCAGGTTGCAGACAGACATGAACTTGGAGGAGCACAGGGTTCAGCCAGGTACAATGCCTGGCTCGGGTTAAGTAAGTCAGAATCCTGATCTAGAATTTTATAAAATGAAAGGTGGGAAGTCCCTCCTCAGGGAGGGCCCAGCTGTGAAGGAAGCTGACCTGCACAGAGAAGCTGGGAGACAGAGAGGTGCTGGGATCGCCCACAGGCCCACTCCACCCAGACCTTCCGGAGGTGCTGTCAGTCACCTGGCATGATGCGCCTGCTTTTTGCCTCGGCTTGCTCATGTTGGGGTTCTGGTCCTTACAACCACAGGAGACTTAGTGCATCCCCTGTTAGGGCTCCAATTGTGTCCTCCGAATACGCCTGTGCAAAAGCTCTAAGTCCTGACCCCAGTACCCAGGATGGGACCTGATCCGGAATAGGGTTGTTGCCGAGGTCCTGAGTTAAGAGGAGGCCCTCCTGACACAGGGCGGGTCCCCTTCCAGTATTACTCTGCCCTTATGATAAGGGGCTGCAGGATGTGCAACATCTTTTTTTTAATGCGTACAAGAGCTGGGGTACAGGCCAGAGGCACAGGGGATGAGAGGATTCACCCGAGACAGAGCGGGGAGCAGAACAGGTAGATCTACTGAAACACACTGCTGAGGGGAGCAGCGGGAGAGACCGAAGAGGTCTGCTGCGCCATGTGGGTCCCCTCCGGGCCGGGGATCGAACTCACACTATAGTGGCTGCAGGCCCCACAGTGCTGGACTCAACCCCTTGTGCCACCAGGGAGGCCCCTGCACAACATCTTATTCTAAGGGAAACGCCAATCAAAACCACAATGAGATATCACCTTATCCCTTGACAATGGCCTATATCAAAAAGACAAGGCTGTGGAGTAAAAGGAACCCTCATCCACTTCTGGTGAGAATACATTTTGGGGCAGTCTCTACGCAAAGTGGTACGGGGGTCCTTCAAAAATATAGACATGAAAAGCCCATGTGATCCAGCAATGCCACTGCTAGGTATTTACCCAAAGACTATTAAGACACCAGATTTATGCACACTTAAAATTCATAGCCGCATTATGCACTACAGCAAGTCAGGGAACCGACCTGAATGCCCGTCGGCAGATAAAGAAATCGCAGAATATACACTCCGTGGAATACTACTCAGCTGTCCAAAAAATGACACGGTGTCTTCTGGGACAACAACATGGAGCTTGAGGTGATTACAACAAATGAAAGAAGTCAGAAAGTGAACGACAGTTACTGGAGGTTTCACTCATTTGCAGAATATAAATAACCAGAGTAAACAAACTGACAAAATACAATAAGGGGCAGCAGGGGGTGGGCGGGGAAGGTGACAGCATGGACCTGGCGCGCTGGTGGAGGGTGAGTGACTCGTGTGCGAGCCCATGGAGGGGTGAAGTTACGCTCCCCAAATTACATGGTTATGTAAACAACTGGCAAATGAATACAATTTGAGAATAAAAGGGAATAAATTGTACAATTCAATAAAGGGGGAAGATATGGACACAGAACAGACACACCAGGAAAGACAGTATGAAGAGCACAGGAGAACCTGGAGCCAGAAGCCGGGGAAAGCTGAGGGCCACGGCAGGTAAAGAGAGGCTTCCGGCCTCGGTGGACCACTCCGCCCGCCCCCTGACCTCAGACCCCTGGCCTCCAGAGCTGTGGCACACTGCATTTCTGCGTGTAAGCTACTGGCCTGTGCACTGTCACAAAGTAATGCGCCAACCTCCCTGCGTCCGGACAGAGCCAGGCCCTGCAGGTGCCCACTGCCCCACCCCAGGCCCTGACACTCTGCTCCTTAAACCCAGCTCATCCTCCCTGGCCAGCTCAGGGCCCACCTCCTCCAAGAACCCTCTTCTGAACTTCCCCTGAACTTCCCTGCATCAGCCCCACAGCTGAGTGCTTAATTGTTCTCTAATTACTCCCTCTGCATATTGTTCTGTCTGCCTGGTTTGGGGAACGAGGGAGGGAGGAACCCGGCTTTGACATTTGCTGTATCCCCCACAGCGTTGGCACAGAGGTGAGAACATATCAGCTGCTCAACAAATCTGTATCTTCTGGGGGAGCAGAGCAGCGAGGAGTGGGCCCCGATCTCCAAGTCAGTGAATGGGGCCACTGGCCCAGGCCCTTTCCCCACAGAGTGCCCCAGACCAGCAGCTGATCTGAGGGTTAGATTCCAAAAAGAAGACAATACCCCGAGCATGGAGTATGGACTGAAAGTGAGCTGGTGAAAGCAGAGGTACAATCACCCCAAACTGCTGGCAGGGGGTGGGGGGGTATGGGAAGATGCAAAGAACACCCTAGAATCCTATCACGGAATGATAGAGCATGCAAGCCCTGGTAGAGGAAGTGAAGCACCAAAATTATAGGGCTATGTAAATGACTGGCAAAGGCTGGAGAGGGGAGGGGAAGGGATGGGACTTATCACCCTGAGAGATGAACTTAAGAAAACTTGACTTTGGGGGCCTCCCTGGGGGCGCAGGGATAAGCACAGTACTATGAAGCATCTTCAGCCACTGCAGCACGAGTTCAATCCCCGGCCAGGGAGGGGACCCACATGGCTCAGCAGACCTCTCCTGCCTCGCCCTCTGCTCCCCTCAGCAGTGTGTTGCAGTAGATCTGCCTGCTCTGCTCCCCACTCTGTCTCTGGTGAATCCTCTCACTCCCCACACCTCTGGCCTGTACCCCAGCTCTTATGTGCATAAATAAATCTTTAAAAAAAGAAGATAACATGACTTTCTCAAAGTTCCCCAGAAACAAGTCCCAGTAGGGTGGAAGCTACCTGAGGCCCTTTGGGTGCCTGTGACAGCAAGACTGGCCCCATCCTGAGTGCTCCCCGCCGGGCACTGAGCTGCTGCCCCTGACAATGGAGAGGGGCTGGCGCAGGATGGAGAGTGGCTGACCAGAGTCTAGTCCTGCGTCTGCCCCACACAGCTGCCCTCTGGGAAGTAGCTTCTACTCGCTGGGCCACCTCGCCTGTGAGCACAGGCGGGACGAGGTGATTTCTAGCCCCTCACACCCCACGAGTTAGCGATTCTCTGGGTACCTGTTGTCCAAAGCACATGCCACTGAACTGGAAGAGCCTGGGCCTGCCACCCTCAGGAAGAACTAACCCTGCCCAACGGAGGTGCCGAAGGCAATCCATGCGCCAGGCTTAGGGGTTTCTTCTGCAGTCCCAGCAGCTGGCCTGTGACCACCACCACCCAGTCACTGGGTTTGCCAGCCACCAGGCACTGCCTCACCGACATGAGCCTTCTGTCCTCCCCACAAGCCTATCATTTCTGTTTGCAAATGAGGAGACTAAGGTGCAGAAAAAACTAGCGATGCAGTGAGAATATCCTGCATCTGGATGTGCACAAGGCTCTCTGCCACCAGCGCCTATTTTATTAACCTTCAAGCCAAAGCACCACAGAAAGGATCCTTTGTTCCTTCTAGACCTCACCTGTGGTGGAGATGCCCCAGGCAACCTCACGGAGCCCTCCACCCCCCGCCAGGAACCAAGCGCTAAGAGCAGGGGCTGAGGCCATCACCACCCTGAGGAGCCAGGCCCTGAACGCCAGGTTGCCTGCAGCAGATGGAGTCACCCACAACTACTGAGCACTTCTGTGTGCCGGGCAACAACAAACAGGGCATCCCGCTCACTGGCCTTCTTGAACAGACTTAGGCTGCTCACCAGCCGCTCAGGGCTTCCCAATTTCAGCACCTTGTGCCTTCTCTAGTTGGCTTTTTTGATACCTCGCCTCTGCCTGGCTGCAGAGAACTTGGCGAGGGCTTCCTCCCTCAGCCGCTCCTGTGTTCTTCTCATGCCTGCCCCTTCCTCTCCTCTGGCCATTGCCTCTCTGGGCTGTGGCCCAGGAATGCCAGGCAGTACATAGGCTGCTTTCGGCCATCAAGGCTCACTGGCCGTGCTTCTGTTCTCATCTCCTGGGGTTTACAAACAATACCATCCACCCCCAGGGTCCCACTGTGGTGGCAGGAAGGGGCACAGAGCAAGTTCTCGATGATTCCAAGCAGATGGGTAAAGGAGGAGTCCTGGAGCCCTCGGTGGCTTTTTAACAGACTTATTGTGCCATTACATCAGAGGTGACCAGGTACATGGCAGGCAGGGGTGCTGGGGGCCAGGAGGCTGGCAGGCCTCCTAGCCCCTGGCGCATCTTCACTCTCGGCTGCTCTGCTGCTCTCCTTCTGCTGCTCTGTGTACCGCAGGCATCCTCCTGACACCACCCTTATACGCCCGTGCCTAAGCCCAGGTGCACCCACTTGCGCATGCCCACCTAGGCGTGCGTGCAGAACCGCAGGGGTCCATCATTACACCAATGGCGGGAGGGAGGAAAAGCCTGATCACTTTTCTCTGACCCTACACCCATAAACATAACATTAACCTGCCAAAGTTCCCCAGCCTTCCGGCGGGATTGTCAGTCCATCAGTCCTTTCCCTGCGTCAGCAGTGGGCGAGCTCCAAATGCCGTATCAAGGTCCTCTGCTCCAACAAGTCTGCTGCCTCAGGGCTCGTGGGCTGGTCCTCGTGGGCATCTCCTCCACTCGAGGTCTTGTCCCACAGCTCCTGGACCTTGTCCACCTCCTGTGCTCCTGCAGCGTCTCTGGCTCTTCCAGTGGCTCCTGGACTTTGGTCACCTGTGCTGCTGCGGCGCCTCCAGTGTTGTCACATGTTCACTGTCTGCCACCTCTCAGTCCCTCCTGAAGTCTTTGGAGGGGTCCACACCTGTCTGCATCGAATCATCCTGCCAACTACGCCAGTTGTGGTGCCAGGAAGCGCACAGAGCAAGTTCTCGATGATTCTGAGCAGACCGGTAAAGGAGGAGTCCTGGAGCCCTCGGTGGCTTTTTTTAGTCTTTTATTGCACCATTATATCTGAAGCAACAAGGTACATGGCAGGCAGGGGTGCCGGGGGGCCAGGAGGCTGGGAGTCCTCCTAGCCCTGGGTGCATCTTTACTCTCTGGGCTCTCTAGCCTCTTTCTCTGTCTTCTGCTGCCACTGGCGTCCTCATGATGCCGCCCTTATTTGCCCCGTGCTCAGCCCAGGTGCACCCACTTGCGCATGCCCACTCAGGCGTGCGTGCAGGACCGCAGGTGTCCACCATCACACCAATGCGGGAGGGCGGAAAAGCCTGATCACTTTTCCATTTACCCTACAGACATGAACAGAGGACAGGCTGGGGTGCAAAACAGGTTAATGGGGTGAACCTGCACACCAGGGCGGGCAGGTGAAGAGTGGAGAAGGCAATGAGGCTGGAAAGAATGCCAGGAGCAGCTCTCTGGGCATCTCCATGCCACCAGCATGAAAGGAACATGGCCCTAGCTGTATTAAGAATCATCCAGAAGCAACACAGTAACTGCCTCAGCCAGACGAGAGAGCCCCCGAGGAGGAGTAGGTAGGCCGGGAGGGGTACAGGGAGGGGTGAGGGAGGGCAGCGGGGCTGGGCGAGCCCTGGTGGCCGGGGGAGGAGCCTGCCCTCCCTCTCCTCGGTGACTAATGGCACACCATCCGTCCCGGTTGACGTTAATGCTTCCCGCCATCCATCTCCCACTTGTTAAATTACCATTTTATGGCCAAAATCTCTCTCTCATAATTGATAAAAATCTCCTTTTGATGTTCAGCATTATTGGGGGGAAAATGTTTTTTTAGTCTTCATTTTGTTTTTAATATAAATGTATTTTATATTGAGAGTTGCCGGGAAGGCTGGATGAGGCCAAATCAGGAGGAGGGGTGATCTCTCCCCTTCACGCCCCCCCATCCTTCTGGCACACGGCCTTTTGGACAGCAGCTCCTCCTGCGCCATCCCCAGACGGCTCAGCCAGCAGCCTGCCCCGGCTGTGTGCAGACAAGCCAGATGCCAGAGCACACAAAGGTGCTGAAGACTGAGGGAAGCAAATCTGAAGGCAGCCAGAGCCCTTAAGGCATCCTCAGCCTTATGCTAGAGGGGCGGCCTGGGCTTAGGAAGGGTCAGCCACAGCCAGGCCCCTGCTATGCGCAAGCACGGGGCAGGCACCGTCCCTGGCACAGAGAGTGCTGTACACGTGAGTGAGAGAAGGAGGGGAAGCTGGCTTGCGCTGCGAAGAACACGCGTGAGGGCATGGCAGCACGTGTCCGCCAGGAGCAGGAGTGGCTCCTTGCTCAGGAAGCTCCTCCCTCAGCCAACTCCAATCCAGGGCACGTTCATCCCTGCAGACAACCCACACCGGGCTCCTCCACCACAGGAAACTGAGTCCAGCTGCCATCTCGCAAGTGAGGAGGCCTGGCTGGAGCCTGAACAAGGACAGTCACCAACTCCCGCCCTGGGCACCAGTGGCTCACCCTGGCAGCAGCCAGACCGCCACCCACCCACCCCTCTGCCAGAGCCAGTCCCCAGGGCTGAAAGGTCAACGGAGGTGCTGCTGGTGGCACTTGGGAACCACAACAGCTGAGACAGCCCAGCTGAGCTGCCAGCAGCCCCCATCCAAGGAGGGGGTCACCGGGGTGGAGGGGAAACCCAGGCACAGATTCCCAAGGCAGCTTGGGGGTAACTTCTAATGAGAGGGAAGGAGCCACTTGATGGAAGGCTGGGAACTGATCCCCGGGGGAAGAGAAAGGAGGAGTCTCCTAGCAAAGTATCTGGGACAGAGGACCAGGCTCAGAAAACATGGATAAAGCCAGGCACGCTCTAAGCATTCCACATCTGCTCACTCAGTCCCCACATGGAGTCTATGTGGCAGGTGCTGTAATCATCCCTGTTCTACAGATCAGAAAACTGAGGGCAGAGAAGATACGCAACATGCCAAAGGGAACAGAGCTAACAAACCAACGGGAAGTTTGGTGCCTGTCCACCTCAAAGGCTCTAGCTGAAGCTCGCGTGAAAGCAGGACAGAGGGTACAAACAAGCAGTCCCAGCTGCGGACCAAGCAGGGAACCACAGGGGTTGATTTTTCTGTGCTAACTTGGCAGGACACAATGCCCAGACAGCTAGTGCAGGGTCAGAGAAAACTATCCACCCTCCCGCCATTGGTGTAATGATGGACACCTGTGGTGGCGCACACACGCCTAGGTGGGCATGTGCAAGTGGGCGCACCTGGGTTTGGACACGGGCGTATAAGGGCAGCGTCATGAGGATGCCAAGAGCAAGAGAGTAGAAAGAGCAGCTGCAGCAGGAGGAACAGGACGCCAGCAGCAGCAGCAGAGAGAAGCAGCAGCAAAGCAGCCGAGAGGGTGAGATGCGCCGGGGCTGGGAGGCCTGCCAGCCCCCCGGCCCCCCGGCACCCCTGCCTGCCATGTACCTGGCCACCTCTGTAAATAAAACCGAAAAAGCCACCGAGGGCTCCAAGACTCCTTCCTTTACCCTGTCTGCTAGAATCATCAAGAACTTGCTCTGTGCCCCTTCCTGCCACTACAGCTAGTCAAACACTATTCTAGATGGTTGTTTAAGGTGGTTTTCGATGAGATTTACATTCAAGTCAAGGGACTGTGAGTAAAGCAGAGTGCCCCCCACCACATGGGTGGGTCTGCTCCAATCAGCTGAAGACCTGAACAGAACAAGACAGACCTCCCCAAGCAGAGGGACTTCTGCCAGCCAACAGCCTTTGGACTTGAACTACAATACTGACTCTGAGTCTCCAGTTTTCCTGCCCACACTGACGGTTCAGACTTCTCAGCCTCCATTAACACATAAGCCAGTTCCTTAAAGTCAACCAATCAATTTCTATTTATTTTACACACACAGAAACACATTGTTTTGTTCTGTTTTTCTGAAGAAAACCGTCTAGGGGAAGAGTGAAAGCCAGCTGCAGCAGTCACCACCTGGAGGGAGGGGTGTCCAGGGTGGTAGCCCTGCTCCTAGTTCTCCGTGTAGGGACAGAGGTCCTAAGCACAGGCATGCAGAAGTAATGGGGGTCATCCCAGGGTGCGCCATTCCCTATGCATGCCCACCACCCCTTTCCTGGCCCCCCATGAATGCCCCTGCCCATCCCCGTAGCTGCCCCCAGTCATGCTCCCACCACCAGCACCCCTCACACAAGTCAGGCAATCTCCTGCCTCGCCTCCCACCTTCCACTTTTGCTCCTGCTGATCTTTGCACGAGCACATTCTCTCTGCCACCCCTACCAAGCTGATAAACCAGACTTCTCTCTTTTCTTGACAAAAGTTGTCACCGCACCTGTACCCAGTCCAGTCTACCTGAGCACACGGCACCTGCACAAACAACACTGATCCTGGGAACTGTGCGAAACTACTTGTAGCGGCAGGATGGAGGTGGCACTGGAGCAGGTTTCAGGATGGTTCTGGCAGACGGGTCAGGGAAGGAGAGTCTCTGAGCCTTCGGTGGCTTTTCATATTTTATTTGGTAGAGGTGGCCAGGTACATGGCAGGCAGGGGTGCCGGGGGGCCCGGAGGCTGGCAGGCCTCCCAGCCCCCAGCGCATCTCACCCTCTTGGCCGCTGCTTCTCTCTCTCTGCTGCTGCTGCTGCTCGTCAGTACTGTTGGTTGGTCCTCACAGTTCTCACAGTTCTGGCATCCTCATGACACCGCCCACTTATGCCCGTGTCCAACTCAGGTGCACCCACTTGCGCATGCCCACCCTGGAATGCTCGCAGCACCGCAGGTGTCCATCGTCAGCAGTGGGAGGGTGGAAAGACCTGATCAACCTTTACCCTACACTACTGAACAAAGTCAAGTCTCCGTCTGCAGCCCACGGGAGCTCTGCAGCAGAAGGCTGACGAGCCGTGTCAGAGAGCAGCATCAGGCCCCGACGCGCAACACCGCACGAGCGCTCGTCCTAACAAAGGCTTCTCTGCTCTGCTCCAGCAGCTGACCTCGTTTCCTCTGGCTCTTCGTAGAGCTTCCGAGCTGGAAAGTCCTTACCCGATGCAACTATACTCCCGAACAACAAACAACATGGGTTCATTTCATAAACTCTACTGTAATAAGATTGGACTCATGTATAGGTAGGGAGTGTGTGTGTGTGTGTGTGTGTGTGTCCATAACCAGAAAGGACACTGGTGCAGCAGATAAGTCTATCTTCTCTTCCCAACTCCCACCATAACCACCATAATTCCTATTCTCAAACTCTCTACCCAACTCAAACAGACCCCAACTCAAACATGAGGTAAAAGATGACCTCATCTCCCATATGACTAAGAAATCCAGCCTCTAACCTTCTTTGCTCAAGGCCCTGAAGAACTTGAAGAAGTTCTTCTTTGCCTCAGGCTCGCACTATGAAAAGAGCAGCCAAGACCCTTCATAATGTGCCCTTAGCCTCAACTGGGCTGTTCACCAACATGAAGCCCATATTCTAATCAGTAAGACCACTCACTGCCCACTGCCACCCTCCTTCTCTCCTGCGCCTTTGCTTATGCCATCTCTGTGACAACCCCAAACCACAGAGACCAGAATGAACCACACCCACTTCTAGCACTGGGCCTTTTTCAACTAACTGCTGAGACAAGCAGGAAAGAGAAGAACTGAAAAGAATGAAGGAAAAGGCATCACACCACCTTGCTGTTAGAGCCTGCAGGTGACTCAGAGGACTCCAAACCTAGGTGGGAAGGTGTAGGCTGGCGGCCAGTGTGAAGAGCCCTGCCAGGTCCTCCAGCACTGAGCCCAGAGTCCCTGGAACCAGAGTGGTCAACAACCGATGGCTTAAGCCTGGTCTGCCCCACTCAGGTGGCAGATGTGTCACCCTGTCTCCTTCTACAGCCTGGACCGTGAACATGAGTAGAAAGGACCTGAGTCCCAGCACCCACCAGGGCCCTCTTCTGTAGGAAAGGACCCTGTCTTCAACACCCCTCCCTGACTCTCAAGCTCAGGCGCCATCTGCTGGCCAAGGTTAGCACTGCACTTGGAGTCAGTGCCAAGGGTGGTCAGACTGAGAGGTGCCCAGCCCCCTCCCAAACCAGGTCACTTTTGCAGCAGCAGCAATGACTCCATCTCCTAGAGGTGAGTTTCTATGGCTTCCCAGAACCTGTCCTTCAGGTTCTCTGTGAGACACAGAGACAGGGAAGAGGAAGGGGAAGAGGAGGGAGAAGGACAGAAAAGAATGGGGGAGGGGGAAAAGAGCAAGGAAGAGACTGGCTTGATTTCCATGGGCTTTCTATCAGACTGAAGCTCTCTTATGGAGAGGACAAAGCAGTGGCCTGGGAATCAGAAGGTCTGAGGCCTTCACTGCCTGCTGCTCAGGTGCCCGTCCCTTAACTAAGCGGTCCCCCGCCGCCCACCTAAGCCAATCCCTATGCCAACATGGAATGCTTGGCACGCCCTCACCTCCGCACTGATGGCACCAGCTATTTTCAGGGATCTGGACGGATCCAGAGTCGATAATAAAGCATGAGGTCCAGAGACTGCAGCCTTGACCGCCTCCCAACCCCCACACTAAGAGACCCTGCTCGGGCCAGCCCCGTCTGCCAAGGAAGGGCGGGCACAGACCCTCATGACCCTCCAAGGCCTGCTGATGAGAGGCATCCCGAGGCACAGGTGTGGCCCACCAGCACGCTGGCACACCCGCCTCGAGCTCCCCTCCAGCCAGTGCCCCCTCCAGCAGGGGCAGCTCTTCCGTCCGAGTTCAGCACCCACCCAAGCACGTGGACCCGGACAGATGGCGATGCATGACAGACTCGGTTTCACTCCGCAACTAGGGGTGAAACGGGCTTCTCCACTGAGGGCCCCAGGGCTGCTGTGGAGCCAGGGTGAGTGGGGCCTGATCAGACATCTTCCCGGGGGAGGAGAGCAGCACCCCAAAATGTGTCATGGGAGGAGCTGGAGGAGGAGGGAAGAGTGAAGTGAGTGACTTCCCTCCACCCTTACACCCTCACCCCCACCCACCCTGCCTCCTACACAGCCCCTTTCCCCTCCCTCCTCCCACAGACTAGAAAGTGTGTCACCAGGGAACAAATGCCATCTCCCCAGGAGGGAGGAGGAGGAGGAGGGGGGAGGGCAGACTTGAGCATGTGCCTCTGCAGGCCCCGGGGTAAGAAACCAGAGTTTAGGAGCTTCCCGGCCTCTGGGGCGCCCCTCAGTGCCATGACCTGGACATTAGCCTCCCTTTCTGGGGTAGGGGGAGCACTCAGACCCCGAGCAGGAGTCAGCGATCAAGTTCATGGTCACCTGGCCAGGAGGACCGAGAGAAACGGCCCTGGAGACACAGGCACTGTCTTCCAGATATCCTTCAGCCAGCTGGGGGACCCCAACCTGACAGCTGACACCCCGAACATTTCATCTTGCTCCACCCTGGCTTAGAGGGAGCCACTGACCTGTGCTGGCCTCATCCCCTCCAGCTCTCCAAGGGTTAATCTGCTGCCTTCGCTCCCTTGCATCCACCCACACTGAGCTGCCATGTGCCAGCAATGATGTACTTCACACTGTTATTACAGTGATTTATTTAGTTTTAATTTGGGGGTGAATCTCGTGCTGTAGGAAACAGGAGGCCAATAGTCTTGGCAAGAAGCAAAGCCACACGCGGGCCGGCACAGTGCCAACCCCGTCCCCTCAACCAGGGGTGCCCGCACGCTAGTCCTGAGGCGCCCAGCCTGTGGCCTGCCCCTGATGCCAACCTTCGGCCAGGCTGCCCCTTCACTGCTGTGCAGGACATGGCCCTCAGGGCCAGGGAGTCCGCAGGGGTTTCTGCGCTGGGTTCCCAGGTGATCCAGCTACCTCAGAGAGCTGGCCCATGAGGCCCCTGCAGTCCAGGCTGTCACTGGGCAGTGGGACAGAATGGCTGAAGGTGAGCAGCTGGTACCAGCTCTCCATTTAGTTGCTGACAGTCAGCGCCAGCTCCACACACATCAGCAAAATGCAACACCAGTTGGCACGAAACCTCTCTCCGGAGCAGCCTGAGGAAGCTGTCCCTCGCTCACGCACTGCTTCACTAAACAAACACTGGACCTACAACATACCGACACTGTTCTGGAGCAGCATTTACAGGGAAAGGACCAGCCAAGTTCTTTACCTCCAAGACGTAGGACTTGCAGGAAAACCACCTGGGCATGCTAACCAAGCCACAAGATGCACAAGTAGAGGGAGCCAAGTTATCCAGAGAGTCTAAGAGGTCGTTGCAGAAGAGCCGGGACCTGGCTATGATGCCAGCATCTAGCACAGTGCCTGGCATTTGGAGATAGATGGAAAGATGGACAGATGGACGAAGAGATGGACAACTGAGTTAGAAACACAGAAGCCACCTGACAGGGAGGGAGTGGAGTAAAACCATTCCAAGCAGAGGGAAGGCCATGCCTCGGTGCTAAGGGGCCACAGGGCACCTGAGACAAGTGGCCCAGAGTGACTTGACTGGGGCCTCGGCGGTGACAGGGAGGACAATGGTAGTAGCTGATATTTGCTGATTTGCTCAGGGTCAGGAACTGGGGTTAGCACCAAACATTCTTAAGTTTGTTACTCTTCTCATATCAAAATGACCCCATTTTATATGTAAGTGAGGAGCCAAGAGGATAAATAATCTGTGCAAGCTTCCAGCTCCAGGGCCCAACTCTAAGCCACGTTGGTCTACCGCATTAGTCACAAAACAGACAGGCTGACGGTTGGTGGGGGAGACTCGGGAAGCCCTGCTAAGAAATCTGTTTTAAGGGCAACTGGAGACATCAAAGGTTGTAAACCGATGTCAAGAAAGGCATTAGCTGATCTACACTTATCTGTCAGGCTGTTTTGCTCAGAAAAACTCTAGAAGACAAAAAGAATTCTCTTTCAAAGAGGAGAATGTCATATACAGTGCCAGGAGAGGGGGACAATTTTCCACACTATCTGTAGGGCTGGGTCCATCCCACAGCTCAGCTGCCTACAGAAGGCTCTCAGCTCCTGGTCCCCAGAAGTAAGATGGCAAGAGCAGGCCAGCAAGGGGCCATGGTCTCGAGCCCTGTTTGGGTTCCCCACAGCCTGCAGATCACTGTATCAGTGCTCAGGCTGTGAACAGAAGGACCCTGAGCCCTTTCTTGCTGCCCAGAGGTGGAGTGAGTCAGAAAAAGGGAGGTCAGCTGGGCGGGGGCAGCATGGGCAGAAAAGGATGGGAGAAAAGTGGCGGAAGCCAGATGACCGACCACCTGCACAGAGATGTCCCAGAAAAGCCAATGCACTGAAATGCTTGGATAGTTCTATGGACAGGACCCTGGACAGCGCCTAGAGTCCCTTACTAAAGCGCCTCGGGCATATCTGGTCATTCCTCATCTGAAAAATGGGGTTAGCAATAGTACCTGTCTCTTGTGGTTTGAAGCCAGGTAATATGGGGACAGCACAGCTGCTGGGTGCAGTGAACAATAATTCATCAGGTGGGAACATATGAATATCAGGTTGCAGGTCAAAAAGAATCGATTATCAGCAACTTCATATGGTTCAGCTAATACTTTTTACCAACGGCCATGGAGGTTCCCTCTAACCTCATGGTTTCAGCACTAAAACAGAGTGAAGTAGGGCTCCGCGCCAGGGCAGGATCTCAGCACCTGGGGCCAGGCAGCAGGAACTCTGCCAGGGCGTTTCAGAAAGCACCACCCCGGGGCCCATCCATCCCAGCACGGGCAGGTACCTCTTTGCCCAGGTCTTCGCGGATGACCTGGCGGACCTCCTGCATGCTGCTCTGCGGGGCCTGGCTGTGCAGCACCTTCAGCGTGCTGGTGTACTCCTCTGGCAGTAGGTAGTCCAGAGCCGCCAGGTGCTGACCCACCTTGATGAAGGTGCCTCGGTTGGCACAGCACAGCTCGCAGAGACGCCTGGCGGAGCGCAGGTGCACCTGCAGGGAGACGGGGGTCGAGAGACGTGAGTGCACGTGTCTGCTGGGCACCACTCCCTTTCCCAGCCCCTCTGCTGAACACGTTGAGGTACTCCCAGCGTGCACACCCACTCGCACACACAAACACACCTGCGCGCAAGTGCATGCCTGCATTCCCCTTCTCCCTCGGCGTGCCTGTCTCAGCACACAGAGCAGTCAAGTCCAAGCTCTTACTGAGGTCGGCTTTCTCACGTGGCCTGATGCTTCTGTTCTCCTTCTTTCCATCAGACCTGGTCCAGGGCCTACACCCTCAAAACGAGCATTCATTCAAGGCTTTTAACCAAGTCCACCTTAGTACTGATTGACTCAGGGGCACAGTGAGGTCATGGATGTACTGCTCACCCCTCCCACATGTACACTACATAGATTGCATGCTACAAAACATGGCAGGTACAGTATTTCTTTTCATCCTTACGGCAATTCAGGGAGGTATTAGTATTTTTAAAGGTAAGTCACACAGCAGTTTTACTTATAAAGACAGTAAATGTCACAGGAAGGTCTACAAACACTCCAACCCTTGGTAAGCTTAGCAAGTACTCAGCAATCTTTAGCAGGGGTCTCCTATTAGTAGAGGAAATACTCTTCCGAGGTGGTGCCAGGCCCTCAGAGTCAGCAGCTAGGTGGGTTATCCAGGGCAGGGCAGCTTCAACTTACACCTGTCCTTCTGGAGCCAGGAGGTGGCCCCGCTGCCTTGGCTGTGCATCCCCAGTCATCACCCAAGCTCAGCCTAAGCTCCTGGAACTGAGGCTCCTGCTTCCTGGAGCTACGGCTTCTGCAGCAGGACGGGGCCTTGCACCCAGAGGACAGGGGAGCCAGTGCCCTGGGAGAACCTGGGCCTGTCACCACCCACGAAGGCAAAGAAGAGCGTGCCCCTGTGACAGAGAGCTGTGAAGAGTGTGGCAGTTAAGAGTGCTAACATAACGAAGGCAATAAACCAGGCGAGGAGTTAAATAACAGTTGACAACAAAGACGGAAGGAATGTTCAAGATACTATATAATTAGTTGCCAAGTGAACCAATCAGAAAATCATTCCCTCAGAAATGACGAAAAAACGCTGCAGCCTGAACGCCCGCATCCCAGCAATGAGCCCACCTCCCCCTCCCTCCCTCCACAACAAGGTGGACACCCAGACTCCAGGCACCAGCAGGCCCTCCTGAGGCCTTCAAGGCCTTCTGCTCTGCCCTGCCCCTGGGAGGGCCTCCAACTCCTGGACATGGACACCTGGAGAGCTGGGTCAAGGGTCTCTCTCCCTGACGGGAAGGAGCAGAGAGAAGGAAATTACTGATAATTCCAAGAGGTGAGAGAGCGCATGCCCCCAGTGAGTCAGAGCTGTGGGGAGGGGTGGAGTCTCTTTCTGAAGAATGTGGAACTGGGGACAGTGCTGGCCCACGTCACATGGGGCTGGTCAGTGCTGTGGGCGGCCAGAGCTGCACTTGAGCACAGAGGAGTGACATGGCTGAGCATGGAGCTGGGCATTCCTCACTATACCCAGATCCAGGTTGTTATGCACAAAGAGCCTTTTGCAGCTCAAATAACGGCCCCCCAACTCCACCCCAGGAGAGAAGATGCACGAGCACAAGCAGAATAAGCAGCAGCCAGAGGCACCCAGTGCCTATGAGTCCCTAGTACGGGGCCAGCCAGCCCTTTGGGTGAGGATGCCCAGGCACCCCCTGCCCAGGGAGCCACACTGGGGATGTACTGCAGGCCGAGTCCTGTGCCCTCTGAGATGTGGGGAGACGCGGCAGGTGTTCTGCTGACAGTGGGGGGCTCCAGGGAGAACAGTAGGGGGCTCGCACTTGTGAGCGAACGGTCAGTCTCTCGGCTCCAGATCCGCCCTTCCTTGCCCTGTGCGGTCCCACTGCAGCCAGTCCCGGTGTCATTTGCTTTTGTCTCACTACCAGCCTGTCAACAGGGGCTGCACAGGGAGCCACAGCAGAAGCAAGGGCTGTTTTCAGCACAGCGGTCAGTGGGACCGTAGCTGGGGTGCTGGTTCGCATGGCCCTCCGAGATTGCCACGCCCTCCCTTTCTCCCCTCCTGGGTGACGGCTTCAATGCACCGACTCAGGCCCACGCCCTCCAGGGCTGGTTCTGTCCACCCAACAGGCCACTTCTCCACTCGTCCACCCCTCCCAGCCACGTCTCTGCCCTGACAAGTTGCTCCGGCACAGCCCCTGCGCACGGCCAGGGCAGCCCATGTCTGGCAGCGGGCAGCGGGAGGCCCTCAGTCAAGTCCACAGTTCTGTCCTTGTTCGTGACCCCTCAGCTCTAGAAGCAGCAGCTGCTCCTGGCGTGCGGCTTCTCTGCCCTTAGAATTTTCTTTATTCCCTTTAGGAGTTAACTACTTTTACTAGCTGATAAGTCTCTAAATTAAGGTTCCCCCACCCAACTTCAAATTATAGGTGTGATACACAGACTGGCTTCTGAAGCTGAATCTGATCAGGGTAAAAAAAGGAGGGCATTTGAGATGGAAAGAACATAACAATGTGCTCCTGTGTCCACGTGCGTTGCTGCCAAAGACCAAAGGCCACCCCTTCTTCAGGCCCTTGGTGGCGTCCACACTGTCCGCCTGTGCTCTCAACACACAGCAGCCTACTGTGCCGAGCCTGCAGGGAGAGTGCCCCAGCCGGGCTCCCGTCCCCAGCGCAGGGGCCAGTCTCTCTCAGCACAGAGGGAGGGTCCCCTCAGGACGCTGAGCAGTGCAGGAGGCCCTCTGGCCACGTGAGCTCGGGAGCCAGTCTACCCCCAACTCGGGGTAGGTGCCCATCAGCCACTGGGGACAGAGACCACGTGTGTCCCCGTACGCTCCATGCACCCCAGGACATGCCACGCATGCGCCAGAAGTGGAGATGGCTGGCGGTTGTGGGTCTTAACGCACACAGAACCATCGCCCATGAAACTGAGTGACCCGCTCGGCGAGACTGCGGGGTGAAACTGCAACTGGCACCCACACAGCAGCTAAAGGAGCCCAGAGTCACCTTCGACAAGCTTCTGAATAAACACACAGGAGGTGAGGGGCACAGTCACATGCCAAACTTAAAATGTCCTCTTAAAGCCAAAAGACACAGATGCTGAGTAACAGAGCAGCGTGCTGATGTCGGGGTCCCCTTCCAGCTCTAGTTCCAGGTTCCTTTGCAGTCAGAAGGCAAGTCCCACTCAGATTTTCTAGAAACTACTGGCTTAGTGCAAACTTAGTGCAAACTACCCCTCTTTCAGCCCTCCTGCTTAATCGGGAACCATGGGGCCAAGCCTGCCAGCAGCAGGGAATCTCAGCTCTCTGCTACCTGAAACTCTTTCCCCTGACCATTCAGTGCCTGATGGAAAGGCGAAGCTCCCAGACACCCTGATTCATTCCTTTGAATCTCATCCTTTCCCCTCCTGTCAGCACCTACAGACAAACATCAGGAAGAATGTGCAGACATGAGTGCTGTCCAAGTCGAGGGTGCTGGGGCCTCCCTGGTGATGCTGTGGGTTAAGCAGCGCACTATGAAGCAGACCACAGCCACTGCAGCATGAGTTCGATCCCTGCCTCCGGCCAGGGAGGGGACCCACATGGCGCAGCAGACCTCTCCTGCCTTTCCCACTGCTGCCTTTGGCAGTGTGTTTCTGTTGATCTGCCTATTCTGTGCCTGGCTCTGACTGGTGAATCCTCTCACACCCACCACATCTCTGGCCTGTACCCCAGTTCTTGTATGCATAAATATTTTTTTAAAAAAACAACAATACGACAGTGCTGTCCAATAGAACCTTCCACAGCCACAGAAATGTTCTCCATCTGCACTGTCCACAACAACAACATTAGCCACGGGCCTGGAAGTGACCACTGGACACTCGAAATGCAGCAGGTGTGACTGAGGAGCTGGAGTTTCATTTTATTTCATTATAAATAATTTAAGTTTCAATGGTCATATGTGGTTAGTGGTCACCAGCTTAGACAGCTCAGGTCTATAAGTTAATAATAACTATAATAAATACATGTTTATTTAGTGTCCTGTTGGAGAACGACTCTTGGGCTACAGTAAACACACAGATGCGGGTGATGGTGGTAGCAGTAGTGATTAAGTGCATCCAACATCTCTGTAAAATAGATTTTAATGTGTCCTTCAAGGGGCTTCCCTGGTGGCACAGCGGGTTGAGCGCCACACTGTGAAGCATCCGCAGCACAGCAGCGCGTATTCGATCCCCAGCTAGGGAGGGGACCCACATGGCACAGAAGACCTCTCCTGCCTCGACCACTGCTCCCTCAGCAGTGTGTTTCTGTCGATCTGCCAGTTCTGCTCCCCACTCTGTTTCTGGTGAGTCCTCTCACCTCCCGTGACTCTGGCCTGTGCCCCTGCTCTTGGATGCATAAATAAAAATTTTTTTAAATAATAATAATGCACCCTTCAAGATGAAGAAGGGATCTCAACAAGGTTCAATGTCACATCTACAGTCCCCGAGGCTGTAAACAGTGAGAGACAGTGTTCACTTATGGGCCAGGGAGCCGGCATTAACTGACCTTCTCTCTATACAACCGTCACGGGGCTGCAAGGAAGAGTGGCCACGGCCCTCATGAAAGAAGCTGCACTGCAGATGAGAGGTGGACAGGTCCCCGACACGAGAACCACCGACGCCAGGCAGTAAAGGTGTGTCACGTGCTGCAGAGGCTGCCACGCTGGGCCCCAGGGTGGTGGCCATGGAGGTTGCATCAAGCATACCCAGTTTAAAAGGCCGATCAGCGCAAAGCTGTGACTAGTCTTGGACTACAATAAGGTGTCACATGGCATAATGGTTAATTAAACTGGCTCCAGAATCAGAAAGACCTGGGTTCAAATCCTACCCTAATACTTATCATATAACCTTGGACAAGGTCATTAACTTTGGAGCCTCGTTTCCTCATCAGTTAAATAAAGATAAAAATATATTTGTCTCTGTGATGATCAGATGAAATGATGCATCAAAAAGAGCATAGTGGGCCTCCTGGTGGCACAAGGCATTAAGTTGCATGCAGCACTATGAAGCAAACACAGCCACTGCAGCACGAGTTCAATCCCCAGAGAGGGAGGTGACCCACATGGTGCAGCAGACCTCTCCTGTGTCACCCGCTGCTCCCCCCAGCAGTGCATTTCACTAGATCTACCTGTTCTGCTCCCCACTCTTCTCACCCCCATACATCTGGCCTGTACTCCAGTTCTTGTATGCGTAAATAAACTTTTTTAAAAAATAAATAGCAAGACATATTCTGCTCAATAAATGAATGGAGAGAATCTGGGGGCAGGAGGAGAGAGGGACTGAGACTCAATCTTCGAAAAAAAATTGGAAAAAAAAAAATATAGAGCCATCCACTCCCTAAACCTTGTTCAGTCCAGCAAGTCTGGACTACAGTCTATAGACAGAGACAATAGCTAATTTCCTGCTTGTCATCTAAATTGCAAAGCATTCATGCATCAGAAATGCAAAGTACCATAAAGCATTATCCTAAATACACTGATTTGGGGTTTTTTCCCCCCAAATCTCCCTACTTCCACACCCACCCTAACACCAGCCGTTGGCTCCCTGGACCTGAGTCCACCTGGTTTCACCGGCTGGCATGTGGGTGTCACCACAGCATGTCCTCACAATAGAGCCCCCCATTGCCGCTTCCATCCCTGCCAAAACATGGCAGGAACAGCTGGCACGGGCTCCTGCCATCCTCCAACTCTGCTTTCACTCCCAGCTCAATAACTTGCCTTATGATTATCTCATTACCAATAACCTTGCTGTAATGAGTTTTAATCTGCCTCATATTAATTAAAAGCATTGTCATTAGCCAGCAGTTTGGGCATGGGGAGGGGGCAGTGAACAGCTAATAAGATCAACTCAGTGCTGATTAGTTACTGATTGGGAGGGAAAGAGCAAAGGCCCACGGAGGGCAATTCTGAGCTCATACCAAAATCCCCAAGAGAAGGGGCCTCAACCCTCAAACTTGGCAGAGAGTTCCAAAGTCAGGCTGAAACAACGGGGCTCCCCATCACAGGTGGACAGCATCTCCAATAGGGCTCAGGAGTGTGTGTGAGACAGGAAGAAAATGACAGTGTTGTTCATTCACAACACACACACGGGAGGAGAGACCGTGAAAGTGAAGGCAACAAAGACATCTGGTTGATTTTTCTGATCAAAGACTCGAGGCCCAAAGGAAATGGGGTGAAATGTAGACAATGACATCCCCGGGCTGTCAGATTATAAGAATATTTTTTCTTTGTAGCTTCTTCTATGTTTTTCAAATTTCTTAAAACTAACAAAGGTTTTGTTGTTAACAGTGAGGAAGAATTCTTCTTCCACCATGCCTTCTGAATTCAGCCTCTTCTGGAGATAGCAACGTCCAGCTGGTTTCCTTTTTGGTTTTGACCGTATAAGACACTGCCAGTCAACTGGACGAACTTTGATGCAGAGAGAGGAGCTCAGCATCTCCTCTAGCTGGGCAGGGCGTGCTTTCCATCATGAAAATGGAATTGTGACTCCCTCCTTGTCTCTAAGGAATCAAGCTGAGACTGTCTCCAAGGCCCACTTTCTACTATCACTCTTGTTTTAAGTTGTGATCTGGACAACAAAGGAAAACTCATCATGTGCCGGAGGGGAATAAAAAGGTTGTAGCTTAAGGAACTTGACCACAAATTCAATGCCACTCCATAGTAGTGCCCTGGCTGTCCCCTGACCTCAAAAGAGGCAGACCCTGATTAAGAGCAAAGGGTCAATGTCAGACTCTCAGTCTCGATCCTAACATCGCACTAGGAAGCTGGTGACCTTGGGCAAGTTATACAACCTCTGACTACTTCAGTCTTCTCACCTATAAAAGGCAGACAAGAACAGAACATGCCTCACCTGGCTGCAGTGAAGGTGAAATGGGGCAGGGGCTCCACTCGCCAGAACTGGCATTTCTGTGCTGTCATAAGAGCAGCTAGAATTTATCTTACAGGTGTGGTAAGACAGCCAGACATGGAAATGACTGTCATAAAGGAAGAAATTTTTACTCACAGTTGGACATACAAGGTAGGGCCACACAGGGAAGCACCAGAGTTACCCAGGGGGTAAAAGGGATCAAAGGAGAAATATAGGCAAGAGCTTTTATTGTGGATTTCAAGGGAAAGTGTGGCCAGGATAGGATAAGCTGTTTAGGATTGACTAGTTTGAATGAGTTCAGTAGGCTTTGGAGCATAAGGGATGTCCTGTGGTTTAGAACCTGACCCTAGGGTGGTTAGGACAGGTGGATCAGGATGAGACGGACGGAAAGAAAATATTTGCAGAAACATTTGCAGAAAATTTTCCAATTCAATCTTTTTAAAAAACTACGAATCAATAGATCCAAGAATCTCAACCTCCAAGCACAAGAAAACTTCGTAGTGAAATTGCTGAAAATTAGTAGTAAAGAGGAAACTTTAAAAGTATCCAGAGAAGGACCTCCCTGGTGGCGCAGTGGGTTGAGTGCCGCACTCTGAAGCATCCTCAGCACAGCAAGTGTGTTTGATCCCCGGCCAGGGAAGGGACCCACATGGCAAGGCACAACTTTCCCGCCTCACCCACTGCTCCCCTTAGCAATGTATTTCAGTCGATCTGCCTGTTCTGCTCCCCACTCTGTCTCTGGTGAATCCTCTCTGGTTTGTACCCTTGCTCTTGTATGCTTAAATAAAAGATTTTTTTTTTTAAAGTATCCAAAGAAAAAGACACACTGTGGACAGAGGAACAAAGATAAGAATAACAGCAAATTTCTTACTTGGCGACAATATAAGCAAATACTAATACAACCACACATCTGATGTTGTAAAGCATTGAAGAAAAAAAAAACACAACAGAATTATATACCCAGTTACATAGCTTTCAAAAAACAAAGCTAAAATGAAAGCTCTCATACATACAAAAGCTTATAGAAGTCATCTCCCTATACCACGACTATTACAATAAGTGTTAAGGAAATCTTCAGGCACAAATAAAAGGATACCAGATGGGAATATGAATTTACATGAAGAGAGAAGAGATCAGAAATATTACCTTCAGAGGTAGATACACACATTTTTTTCTTATATTCTGTATCTCTTTAAAAGATAAGTGACTTAAACAAAACTAATGTAATATAGATTTTACAACATATGTAAAAGCAAAATTACATCAATTGCATAAAATCCGGAAGAAAAAAATGCAAGTATACTATGACAAGATTTTACACGCTATGAAGTAGGAGCTTGTCACTTGAATATAGACCATGACAAGTTAAAGACATAGATTATAAACTAAAGCAATCACTAAAAATAACAAAGAAAATTATAGCTCGTAAGTCCAGAAGGGATAAAAAATTGAACCATAAGACAATATTCAATCCAAAAGGAGACACGAGCGGAAACAATGAATAATGACGTTGAGTGTCTTGTCATGCTTATCTCTGTCTCTTCTTTAGGGAAATGTCTGTCCATTTTCAGTGGGTTGTTTTCTCACTGAGCTGTGGGAGTTTTTTGAACGGCCTCTGAAGAACTGCTTTCTCACATTTGACTTGCAAGTATTTTCTCCCCCTCTGAGGCTTATCTTACCTTTCCCATAACATCTTCCAAAAAGAAGTCTTTAATTTTAATGAAGCAAAATTTACCACTTAAATGGATCATGCTTAAGAAGTTTTGCCTAACCCAAATCAGAACTATTTTCTCTTATGTTTTCTTCTAGACCTTTTATAGTTTTAGGCTTTACCTTTGGGTGTGTGATCCACTTGGAATCCATTTTTAGCAATGTTGCAAGGGTATGTATGGACCAAAGTTCAATAGCTCACACGAATAACTAAGTGTCCCAGCACTGCTTCTTGAAAAGAAACCTTTCAACACTAACTTGCCCTTGCATCATTGTTAAAAACTGACTTTCCATATATGTGTGGGTCTATTTCTGGACTCTAATCTGTTCCATAGATCAGTTTAAACATCTTAACACCACATCACACTGTCTTTATTACGACAGTTTTATGAATCTCGGGGTGAGGTACTAGTCCCACAACTGTGTTCATTTTTCCCAGTGTTAGTTTCTGGGCCCCTGCATGAATTTTAAAATGAGCTTGTCAATTTCTACAAAAAAAAAGCCCGTTGGGATTCTGATTGGAATTGCCATGAATCTGTATATATATTTGGAGAGAACTGATACCATAACAAGATTGAGCCTTCCCACATGATACCATTCTCCAGTCATTAGTTCTTTAATCCCATCAGCAATATTTTGACTCAGATATATCACTTTAGAAGTCTCTCCTACGGAAGTAATCCAAGACATGGAAAAAGACCTACATATAAAAACATTCAGCACAGTGTTAACTGTAACAGCAAAACATATGTGGAGATGCATCCCAAAAGTGGAAAAAAGAAATAAATTATCTAACAGTCAAACAATGGAGTAGTAAGGAGCTGTTTTAAGTAGTAATGCAGGGAAAATGCTTAGGGTAACAGGTTAAATGAGAGAAACAGTTCATTATGTTGATAGAACACTGGATATAATAGGAAAGAGTTAAAAGAGTATATCAAAATCATAATGAGTTTGAATTGGAGGAATTATAGGTAATTTTCTCTTGAATCTAAAATTTCTATAATATAGTTACTGCTTTAGTAAGGTGTGCTTTCTATTATTCAAATTGAGATATAACTCATATACCATAAAATTCACATTTAAAGTATACAATGGTTTTTAGCTTATTCAATAAGTAGTGCAACCATTACCACGATCTAATTCCAGAATATATAAATCAGGTTTTATTCTTTAAAATCCATTCCATTATTTTAGTTTAAATTCCACAATTCAAACAGAAGCTAATAATCATGAAGAAGAGTATATGAACATATCTAAAATTTCCACCCCGAATCTTTGAAATAAAAGGTTCCTGTCTCCATTCAATTATCAACAGTCATTACTGGGCGATAAAGATTGTGGATGCCCACATACGTCTGACTTTCCAATCACCTTATATTTCGATAACATCCAAGCTCAGTTAGTAATTTCATATCAAAATGAGGATCAAATTTAAGTTGCCAAACGACTTGTCAGTACAATAGGACCCTGATTATCATTTTCAAAACTCTTCTCCATAATCATCGGTCTCTATTTGAACTGTAGCTTCACTTTGCCAGTACAAGATATAAGCAGTTGGAAAACAAAACTGTGCTCGTCCCCAACTCGGGAGTCACAGTCCCTGGTAGCAGCACCCTTAGGTGCACGAAGCCTTCCACAAGCACTGTCCCTCCTGATCCCAGGAACCGCCCTTGAGGGGGCACTAGCACAGGGTAGGAATTAAGGTTCAAAGGTGTTGGGGCCCTGCCGGAAGCACTCAGCCAATAAGGTCTGAGTCACTGTCTCCTGACTTCAAAACCCAGCTCTTTCTACAGACTCTGCCGCCCCCTCTGACATGCTGTCAAACAGTCCTCACAAACTACAAGGAAAACCCAGGGGTCGGGCCTGCTATGGGCCCTCAGGACACCCTCCCCCTGTGCTCACAACCATCTCCCCCTCTCCCACCCACCTCTCTGAACCCAACCACTTCCCACCACCTGGCTGCATGTGGGCCCCAGGAGTTGTTCCAGTAAGCCCCCTTGTCACCAAGATTAGAAGCAAACCACAAGCGCTCAGAGGCCTGGAAAGCATCAGTCCCATACACAAGCTGAGATCAGGAAGCTGTGAGGGAAGCCCAGGAAGCAGGACCAGGAAGGGGCAGGACACTGGCCACAGTAAGGAAAGGAAGTCTCCACTGTTGTCACGACAAAATCCAGACTCCCACTAGGGCAGCCAGGCCCACCACGGTGCAGCCTGGGCACCCCCACCTGCCCTCCATCCCCCAGCAGTGGTCAGTGCTGAGTCCTTCCCTGGCCCTGACTGGGCACAGGCAGCTCTACAATCTCACCATTCCTCTTTTCTCCCTTGCCAAGCTCCTCTCCAGCCTGGACACAGGCCAGGTCCTATCACACTCCTACCCCAGCCTGGGCCGTCCTCCTTACCACTCTCAGAGATGATGCCACCACCTCCCTCCACACCCCAGGGTCAGGGCAGAGGCAGGAGCTCCAAGCCCACAAGGCCCTCAATCCATTTGTCTGAGCTCCTGCCCATGCTGCTCCTCTAGTTATGGTCACAGCCTGCCCAGGGCCCAGACCATGGGAAGCAGGAAGCAGCTTCGGACATGACCAGCTACAAGCGAACTAAACTGTCCTGAGGTGAAAGGCCCAGACAACAGAGCTTCTGAATGCCAGCGACAAAGGTGTGACTCCCTCCAAAGAGGCAGCCTCCTTCCCACAGCTCTGCCCTCCCTTTCCGGCAGGGATGGGCATGCGGACCCAAAGGTCTCATCTGAGGGTCTGGAGGAGAGGCAGTCAGGGCTAGAACCACGGGCGACTGGCTCACACACCCATCGCCACAGGGACCCGACCAGGGTCACCTCCTTTCCCTACACGCTGGAAGAGAGGCCTCGGTGCTGCTTCCCTGGGGCTGTGAGCACCCTACCTAGAGTCAGGGTCTATGGGTGTGGGGATGACATGCTGCAGGTGTCACCTCAGCCCAGGCCAAAGTCCCAGGATTATCACACACTCCTCTGGTGCTCAGCCTCCAGGATCCCCTTCAAGGTCACCAAAGGAACCACTAATGAGGCCACTTTGGCTGGGCTAAGGCACAGCTTTGTGCTCTGGGCTCTGCCTGGCCCCTGCTTTGTCAGCCCATGGGGAAGGAAGGGGAGGAAGGGCACTGGCATCGGCTGGACGTTAACGCTCCTGCAAACTGGGTCAGTGGTGGGTGGACACATACTGGTTTAGAGGAGCAGCGGGGTTCTCGGGGGAGAGGCTAAGTCACGTTCTGGCAGAAGAGAGAGCAGGCAAAGGGCCATGCTGGCACCATCTAGCAGCTGGTTCCCGGGTACCACATCAGGCCTCCAGGGCCACGTCACCTGCCCCAAACCAAACCAACTTCAGGGAATGTGAAGTATGACAACAAAAGCTGCCTAGCACCACAGGCGTTCACAGACCCAGCACCATCTCACAGGTGGTTCTTAGACCCCAAATTACAAATTCCAGGAATGCTTCAAATCCAGAGGATCAGGGCACTGAAAGTAGAGAAGAGAAGCAACTCCGAGGGGTAACTGTGGGAAGATTTTGTGTCCTTAACCAGCAAGAATCTAGAAGGACAATGTAACCTTTTAATTAAGTCACAAATATTTATTAAGTACTTACTACGCGTTAGCCCTAATCTAAACACTTTATATGCACATTATCTCATTTAATTCCCTAACCACCCTGTAAGGTAGGCACAATTATTACTCTTTATTTTCAGATGAACAAGCCATGGCTCAGGAACATTAAATAACTTGGTCAAGGACACACAGCTAATAAGAGACAGAGCTGGATGAACCCAGGCATCCCAGCTCCGAGGCTCTTTAACCATAGTGAAAAGCTCCTTAGAATACCTCTGTACTTCAGAGGAAATTTTGAACCAAAACTCAAGAGACCTTGTAGTGCCAGCAAGGGCACAGAGCAAGTTCTGGATGATTCTAGCAGACGGGGTAAAGGAAGGAGTCTTGGAGCCCTTGGTGGCTTTTTTGGTTTTATTTACAGAGGTGACCAGGTACACAGCAGTCAGGGGTGCCAGGGGGCCAGGAGGCTGGCAGGCCTCCTAGCCCCCATGCATCTCACCCTCTTGGCTGCTTTGCTGCTTCTGCTGTTCTCCCACTGCTGCTGCTGCTGCTGCTGCTGCTCTCTGTTCTGCCACTGGCGTCCTCATGACACCACCCTTATATGCCAGTGTCCAAACCCAGGTGCGCAATGCCCACTTTTAAGCATGCGAGCAGGTGTCACTACACCAACGGCAGGAGGGTAGAAAAGCCTGAGACTTTTCTCTGATCCTACAGACCTATATTCTGGTTCAATTGTGCTCCTAACTTACTGCCCTTGAAAATATCATCCCAGCTTTCTGTAATTTAGCTGGCTCATGCGTAAAATGAGAAGTTGGACAGAATTAGGAATAGCAAGTATGTGGCATCCATGCCTCCCCTTTCCTACCACACCCATACACACATCAGACGTCACTAATCAATCACAAACACGCTGAGCCCCGGTGAAGACCACCTATGCACATCAACTGGAACTGGCAAAAACATTTGCCTTCTCAGAACTAGACTGCTGTTATCTGACTCTAAAAAAATGGCATCTGTGTTACTAGGATTCTAAACACAACACGTTAATTCTAGCCCCACTCCATATAAATTATTGTCATTATACCTCAATATTCTTTCTGTAAAATGGACAGGAACCATTGTGGTTGACTTGTGGTCAACTCTACTTTCTCTCTTGCCCACAACTAAAGTCAACCCACGTCAATGCCTAATTTGAGTTACACAAACCACACCTGCTCTCAACAGGCCCCTGTCTCCTCATCCCCTCTAAGGAAACACAACAAAGGGGAGCTCTTAGGTCAAAGCCACTGATGTGATAGGATAAAGGGGTATAAGCTCCTTTGCACTAAGCACTATGTTTCCAGAAAGTTTCAATTAAGATGCAAATACTCCCTAGAGGTGGTAACACAGAAAATTATTACCAGTCATTGACACCTTGGCAGGAGTTTCCTTAGCTGTTTTTCCAACCTCAGCAACTAACTGAGAGCAGAGTTCTGTGGAATGGGATGGCTTCCAAATATAGGTTCTGTTTCAGAGAAGGCCATCCTAAAAAGAAAGTTGCAAGAGAGGACATTTAAGGAGGGCAGCTGCTAGTGACTGAGAAAGTTTAATGAATAAAACATGTTACACAGCTGCCAAGGATACTTGCATTTTAATAGGGAACAGAGTTTTAAGCCAAAGGAATTAATCTCTAATGGTGGAATTACAAGCATCAGCAATGATTTAGGGAAGTATTAAGCAAAGAAAGTTGTTCCAGCACCCTGAAATCCCAACAAGCGAGCTGAAGGATGTGCAAGCCCTCAGCAAACAGTGACTACGAGACAAATTCAAGGATTAAAAATATTATTATTGGCAACTTGAGACTCTGCCCACCAGAGCATGCCTGTTACCATGCAGACAAACCCAAAGGCCCATGGGAGCCCAAGACACGCACTCTTTGGTCTGGAGAGCATCCATTCGGGAACCCAGTTGCCAGAAAAACTGAAGAGAACCCTTCCCTCCATCTGCCCCTTAATCACACACACTGAGAAGATGCATAATTAATTTGTTCTCAACAGTTGCTCTCTGGCTACAAGAGTGAGGGCATTTCTGGAATGGCAATTACAGACAAGAAAAATAAATGTTAGGTCACAAGCAGAATAACACCCACAGAGGCTGCTTCCATTCCCTCCCCACCACCCCAGCTCAGGCCACGGCCTGGGTGTGAGAGAGGAGACTTCTGCGCTTTCTCCTAGTCTTGAGAGCATGGCGGTTTGCGGGAAGGAAAATAAAACCCTGAAAGATTCAGAGAAGGAGGTCTCTCTCTAACTCAGAAAGAGGGAAGGGTGCAAAGCTCAGGTGCAATGTCTGCTTGCAGCTTCCTCCCCGGCCTGCGCCAGTTTCAATGAGCATGTGACCAACGGGAAAGGCATTTGGGGACAACTGAACATGCAAGGAATTAGATGACGGTAAATAACATGAATCCTCAGGAAAATGTCAAATGTTAGAGCTGCCATGATTTCTGTAATTTAAAACCCTTCAGCAAAAAAAAAAAAAAAAAATGAATGAATGAATGAATCATGGCAACAGATTTTTAGATTTAGATGCCAAGGATAGGGTTCAGCAAATTATTCTACTTTTTAGTTGCACTTGAAACTTTCGCATGGATGTGCTTTCTGAAGGTGCAAAGACCCAGCCTCTCCCCTCTCGCTTTGTATGACACGCCTGTCACTCACTCTGCTCCTTCACACGGGGCCCCTTTCAGTCCCTGACCAGGTTTCAGGCATTCCCATTTCAGGGCTTTTCCGCTTGCAATTTCCTCCCCCACCCAGGCCAGTTTCAGTGAGCACACGTCCAGTACAGTAATACCGGGTCCCACACTCCCGAGGACCGACCATTGTGGTTTAACGTGGAAGACTAAATAATGTCCCCTCAAGATATCCAGGACCTAGTCCCTGGAACTTACAAATAGGTTACCTTGCAAAGCAAAGGGGAATAAGGGTGTAGATGAAATTAAGATTGTCGATCACTGACCTTCCAGCCTCATGATAACCCAGAGTATCTCGGATTATCCAGGTAGGCCCAATGTAACCACAATGGCTTTTTAAAATGAAGGAGGGAGGTGCAAGAAGAAAAGCAGAAAGATGGCAGGGACTTGGTCAGGTGTGGCTGGCATGTGGACTCTAGAAGCTGGGAAACAAGGAAATGAATTCACACCAAGAGTTTCCAGAAGGAATGCAGTCCTGCTGACTCGCTCATTTTAGCCCAGGGAGAACCATTTCAGACTTTGGACTTCAGAACCACAAGGAAATAAATTCCTATTATTTTAAGCCACTAAGTGGCAATTTGTTATAGCAGCAATAGGAAACTAATACAGTAGCTATCTTGAAACTCTTAACTTTATCTTTAAATTACTATTTTGCAAGGAAAGCTGGATATCACAATGGAGGCTGGGAGTGGGGGTGAAAGGGTCAGCTCCTGTCAGAGTGGGCCCTTGCTGACCATTCCTTGCCCACCCCCCACCCCACCCACCCTGACTCCATCCAAACTCGCAGGTCCCCCCACAATCACGGTTGCTCTCCACCCAGGGTGGCGACCAGACCACATTGGCAGGGAAGGCCTGCATTCTCTCCCGGGCCTGCTGGGCGTCTCAGGCACGGGACAAGCCGGAGTCATGCATGTGTCGTGCAGGCTCCATCCCCTCCCAGGAGGCATCACCACAGCAAGTGCAGCAGGTGACTCAGCAGAGACATCTTCCCCACCTCAGTGCAGGGCCTGAGCACATCCCAGCAACAAGGCTCAGTCTCTGTGGAAGCTGCGCAGCCACTGTGAGTTGGGGCACAGGGCCACAGGACAGGCAGACTAGCATCCTCACCCCGGCCAGAGCTCGGGCACCGCTCAGCGGCAGGCCCCACACATCCCATCACCCTGCCTCGCACTGTAGCGGTCTTCCCAGCTCTTGCTGCACTTTCCTCGCTTTTCAGAGGCAGAAAGCACTTCCCCAAACCCAGCTGGGTAGCTTTTTAGCTCATGATCACGTTTTATGTCTTTTAGGCTACTCAGCAAGAGTTAACATTACCCTGTTTGCTTACATCAACAGCTCCCTAAAAAGTATTCGCTTTTTAGTGGCCCATTGAGTGCCAGGCACTGTCTGAGGACCCAGGACACAGCAGCAAGCAGAAAGACCACGAACCTGCCTCCTAGAGCAGACTTCTTGTGACTGCCAAGGATTGTCAACCACCTCTGTCGCCACAAGACAGACACGGTACACCAGGCACCTGACACAGCGCTGGCACACAGCAGGTGCTCCAAAACTGTTGGCCGCACAGTTCACATGACCAGCGAGTGGCTTCGGGCTCTACAGCCTGACCAGACACAGCACAGAGAAAGCCTCTGTACCCTATAGTGTGGACATGAAGAGCTCCCCCATAAGCAAGAAACCAGAGGGAAAAAGCAGTCTGGAAACAGGCTGGGGGTGCCAGAGGGGCCAGCACCCCAGTTCCAAAACAGCATTGTCTTAAATTAGCCTCACATATGTCCCACTGTTATCAGTCAACAGTTTATTTGTATATTTAAGTGAAGTTATTCTGCTAATTGGACATATGTCTCCTGGTTCTACAAGGAAAAAGTCTATTAAAAAGTCTTGCTGTAACAGACAAGAGCTTTGAGGGTAGTTTTATTCAGGGACAGGAAGGGAGCTGAGTGGATTTTAATTTGGTAGAAAATAGCTGCTTGGGGCCAAGACAGTGAGAACAGGGAATCAAGAACAGGCTATTCGATTATTACTGTTGTTAACAAGCGTCTCGATCACCCTCGCAGCTGCAGAGTGCCTTTCATCAACTTTATTAGCTGTATGATGGCCTTCCATTTACCCCTGCTATTTCAGCGATCCCCATTTTGGAGACATGGCCACTGAGGCAAGAGAGATGCATCTCACGCAAGCCAGTGTGTCTGGCCTCCTAGCCCCTGCGGCCCAACCTTCCACAGTCATTCAGGCACAAACATTTCAGAGATGGAAATGAGCAAACCAAAAGGTTTCCGGAAAAGCAGAGGGCTGAAGGGGGCAGAAGAGAGGTGGAAGAAAACAGTGGTTTCTCAGGAATTGTAACCACCACCAAAACTGCAGACACCCCTCTTTCCAGATAGCAAGGAAATCCACAGCATCCAGGTGAGAGCCAAAGTCAAGTGCTGATAGGTGGGACAGCCTCCTGAGTCACGTTCTTTGAGGTTGACTCTGATACCCTGTAGTGGGAGGAGAGAGGGCAGGATATGCCCATGTACTTACCCCCCACCAACCTGTGATCGTAACCTTATTTGGAAAAAGGGGGTCTTTGCAAATGCAATTTTAAGCTAAGACGCTTGAGATGAGCTCACCCTGGATTGCTCAGGTAGGTACTGCAACCAATGACAAGTGTAGTTCTAAGAAAGAAAAGAGAACTGGAGGCAGGGCCTAAAGTGAGACAGGCACTGGCAATGCCTGGAGCACTGGAAGGCAAGCAGCAAGGAATGATTCTTCCCTGGCATCTCCAGAAGGAGCAGGGCCTGTGGGCACTGATTTTGGACTCCTGGACTCAGGATCTATAAGAGCATGAATTTCTGTAGCCACTGTCACCCAACTTGTAGTCATTTATTGTAACAGGAAATTAATACACCTGCTTACGAGCGGTAGCCCTTGAATGAGCAGCCCTTGAAAGAGTCCTTGAACAGCAGGCACCTCCTTTTCTCCACCTTTAAAATGAGGGTGATAAGGTTGTCGCGAAGTTAAAGGAGATCACCTTGAGATTTCACAACACAATCCACAAACACACTGATGTCAGAATCATCCCCCCCTTTTTCCTGGGGGCTCCATTGATGAGAATGGACTTCACCAAGCCTCTCCCCAAACTACACTTCCCAAGAGTCCACCCTTTGGAATTCTCCCCAAGTCAGAAAAGCTTTAGGGTCAGAGCCACTGCAGACACTGTGCAGTTTGCAATGCAATGCTCAGAAAGGTTTGGGTAGGCAGAAGTCTGAAATGGAGGTGTTTGACTCCATCACAGATTCTGTCTCCCTACTTCAGAGGCCTGGTCCTCAGATGACCCTGTCAGAAGAAATTAAATGCAGCTCATGCTTCTGCAGAAATTATCACAAACTCTGAGAAAGCCAGTCACCAAGACAGCAAGAATTCAGTTTCCCTCCTCCTCTATGCAGAAAACTTGAGGCAAATGTTCGATGATGACAAACAGCGGCAGTAAAAGAGGGTCTGCGGGACAGGGTGTGTGAGAACTCACCAAAGCTTCTGCACCACGATGGCAGACGCTGCTCACGCAAAGGCACAGCGGCATTAGTAGAAACTGCTACTCCAGAGGCAGCCTGCCCAGGCTGGGTTAGACACCCCTCCCGTGCAAGCTCCGGCCCCCACTGCTCTCACATGGGAGCTCGCTGCTGTCAGGGGCCAGCGCTGGAGTAAAGACAAATCAATCCTCCTGCAGCTGGTGATTTCATGCTTGCTTCCCCCACTGGACTGTGAGCAAGTAGAGGGCTCAGGTCAAGTCTTAGTTCCCCTTACAGCCTCGAGCGTCACACAGGCTCGCATCTAGCAGGCCTCGCTAATGCTGGTCAAAATAACAGATGGGAGAATGGTGAAGACAGGTCCTGGTTAGGCCAGGGAAATGCCCAGGCTTCAGAAAATATTCCTAAGAAATCAGACATTACTGCAATTCCCCTCTCAGAGCAGCAGATTTTGAAAATGCTACTGAATTATCAAACATTCACTAAACTGGTACTATGGTTTTCTTCCAAATTGACAGTTGTTTCAATAGCTTGCGTTGGCATCCTTTTCCCAAAGCAAGAGCTGAATCTACTGATTCCTTTGGAGGGGCTACACTCCCCTCCATTGGAGGAGTGCAAATATTTTGTTAACTGTTGAGTTGATCGATTAAATGAATAAAGGCCTCTACTGCCCTTCCTCCTCCAGCCCTGGGTTTCTCAAAGCCAGCCCAGCAGCACAGCCTCAAGGCTCATGCCAACAGGGACCGGTGTAAGCAGCAACACCCCAGCAGCAACAGCTAGCTGACAGCTCTGGTTCTACTTTCTACCCGGCTTCCGCCAGGTTGGAGGTGGGCCACAGGGGGACAACCGAGCATAAACTGCAAGGAGATTGGGCAAGATCGGCATGGCCAATGACCTGCCACAAAGCTGGGGGAGAGAGGGAAGGGCTGAGATTGCACCAGTCCTCCGGGCCTCCGATTCCACGTCTCTCCTTTAGAGTCTTTAGCCAGCTGATGCCAAAGACGTCTCTCCCAAGTTCAATGGAATAATTACAAATTAGCCATCCTCCCAACCTTGGCCTCTTACTCCACTCCTCTGCCCAGTGTCCACTTTTCTTTTCACCTAGTAATGACTGCTTTGATTATAACCTAGCGAATAACATAAATACCGATGAGTTCACACTGATTAAAACAATTAATTGAGGGAGAAAGGGCAGCTTTTTCTTATAGAATTCCAATGAACAAATGTAGAAATAGAAAAATAGAAAAGTCATTAACTTGTTCATTAAAGTGAACAAATCAGAGCCATCTAGGAAAACTTTGTGCTTTTGGATCTCCTCTCTGCCTGGATTAAGGAATACATGGTGTTTAATTAAGCTTCTCATCTCTATTCTTACAAACTCAGCTGGGATAAAGGCCATCATTTAGCAGACAGGAAGTAGAGCATGCTGGCAGACCTGAGGTCCTGGCTCCAGGTTTAAAAAGACCCAGCTTCTATCCAGCACCATCTAATGCCATCTCTGTCTCTTTAGCCCTGGAATGTCCGGATTGCATTTCTTCCTTTGAATTGCTGGTTCTTCTATGACCTAAAAAAATTCTAATTAAGTTCAAGATCTGGCATATGCTTCCCCAAAAGTCCCCAGTGTATTAGGGCACATCTGGCTGCAAGTAACAGAAAACCAAACTAAAGCCAACTAATCAAAAAGAGAAGTTCACAGCACATGTAACTGAGAAGTCCAGTCTAGCTTCAGCCTCAGCTAGACCAATGAACTGAAATGACACATCGCTCCACAATACTGGCTCCACCTACAAAGCTATCCCTTCCTGGTGGCAAAATGGCTGCCAGCAGCTCAGCTAACCAGGTAGAAAAGACAGAGCTACTATACCCCCAAAATGACCTGGAACTGGCGCTCACCGGCCATCCCTGAATAAGTCTCTAGGGCCAGAGGAATGGACTCTACTGAAGACCTAAGTCACATACCCACCCCTGGAGCGGAGAGCGGGATCCCGCTGAAATCTCAGTGTATATAGGAGATGGGCGTGGTTCCCCGAAGGGAAGTTTGGATGCTGTTCCTCAAAACGAGAATGGGTCCTAAGCTGCAAAATGAGTATATGTGCACTACACCCCAAGCCCTCGGTGAGAATCAGCTCAGTCTTGCCTCCCCCATCCCACTGCCTGGATGCCTGCACCAGCCATGGTGCTGGAAGGGCAGGCCAGGTCACACACCTCTTCTGTGTTTCCAAGCATCCTAGACGCCAAGAGTCTGGTTTGCCAAAGCATCTGGGTCCTGCCCCCTCCCCTCAGCGGGCTACCAAAGTGCCTCTGGGCCCCGGGAGCACCCTCCTTCACCTTGGCCCCCACCCCGTCCTGATGAGCTGAGTCACTGAGATCCCAAGCAGCTGAGCACCAACCTTGAAAGTCTTCTCGACATCGCTGCCTGCCGAGCTCATCTCCCAGTTCTGGTGTACTCTGGGACCTGGGGACACCGGCTTGACAGGTGAGATAATTATGTTTTACCCTTCACTCACTCCTTTATCAGTCACGAGGACGAGAACGGATAAGAACACACTCCAGCAATATTTACTCGGGCTCTTCAGTGCCAGCCGGCTCCCCCTTCCCAGGCTGACTCCCAAAGACCAGCCTCCACCCGATTATCTGGTGCCAGCCACGACAAGCTGCCCTCTTGTCAAATGCCAGTCTGCACTTTCCTTACTGCATCTCCCAAAGTTGTCAACTTATCCAGGAGCTGCGGCACTGCTGCCTTTCAGATGACTTACACGTGAAGGACGCTTGTCTTCACGACACCCACGCCTGCCCACTCTGCAGAGGACAGATGGGAAATGGGGCAGGGGAGCATTAAGTTTCAGATCCTTCACTACAAACTAACATGTCATTCATGCATTCATTTATGTAGTCAACAAACCTGTTTTTCAAGACCTGCTATATCCTGGGTACTGTTTTAAGCGCTGCAGACATAGAACTACCCAACACAGACCAAGTCTCTGTCCTCAGGAAGAATGCCTTCCAGTACACATCCGATTTATTCTTGATACCTGCTTTTGATAGCTACTTTCACATTTCACAAGGCACTGTCTCAGATATCAGCGACATAATCCTCAGTAAGTAAAATAACCTTCTCGAGTCCACGGCTGAGGGAAATGGCAGCTCTGAAAGTTATTCTGATGACAAACCTTACACTCTTTCCAGGGCCTCTCTCAAGGCAAGGAACCAGCAAGGTGCAGCCTGGCACTGAACAGACATTAAATCGACTCTGTCCTAGGCATCACTGCTGAAGGAAGAAGATACAAAAAAGAAAGATCCGATCCCCAACAGAAAAGAACTGATAGCCTACAGGGAGAGAAAGACACATAACCAACTATCATCTGCAGCAGAAATAAAGAAGATAGAGTGATTATATTCAAATACGAAGTTATCTCTGGAAGGAGATACAAGAAATAATGATCGCCTCCAGGCAGGAAAATTGGGTACCTGAGGGACAGGGATGGAAGGATCATTTTGTATGTTCAAATATTATATATTTTGAATTGTGTACCATGTGAATCTATTTCCCATTAAATGACACTTTGAGGATGCAATCAGCCAAATCTTGAATGTGGAAAACTCTACAGGATAAATGATCTGCTTTCTTCAACAAGCAAATAGCTATTTAAAAAAAAAAAAAAAAAAAAGGAGGGGAAATGTTACATATTTTAAAAGATTTAGGAAATGTCAACCAAACCATAAAATATAGGCACCTTGTTTGCATCTAGATTTGAACAAACTAACCCTGGGCAAAAAGAAATTTACATATGGACAAATTATTAGTGGTTATTAAGGAATTATGGTTAATTTTGTTAGGTATGAGCCTGGTATTATATTTGGTTTAAAGGCTCTATCAGACATATATGCTGAAGTACTTACAGATAAAGTAAATGATGCCTATGATTTACTCAGAAATTTCAGCAAAAAATAATAATAAAGAAATGAGTGAATGAAGAATATATAAAACAAGATTTGGCAAAATGTTGATAATTTCTGAAGCTGAATGATAGTCCCATAGGGGTTCATCATATAATTCTCTCCATTTTTGTTAATGGCCGAAGTTTGAATAATGAAAAGTTTAAATAAAATGTTTTAAATGAATTATTCCAGCTCGGATGACTGAGAAGGGGAGGTGTTTGAGCGGAGTGTAGAAGGATGACCAGGAATTTTCTAAGGGGCAAAGGGCATTCTATGCTGAGCAAAGACAGACGCAGAGCTATCGGAAGTCTCTCTGGAGGAAACTTAAGTATCTATACTTGACCCCAAATTCAACTGACATCCAGCAAAAAGACCCTGTGCTTGATGCCCGGTTCTCCAGGCCATCTCACCATAGCCCCAAAATCAAATACCCTGTTCCAAGTGAGGCTAGAGTGTGTGGCCGCCCTTCCATGCGGCCTTCCGAGGACAGGAAAGCAATTAACCTCTTTGAATTGGGTTTTGCCTGATAAAGCAATGTGGAAAGCATCTGAGGTATCTCAGGAATCCCCTCTGAGTCATCCCAGACACTTGTGCTCCCCAGAAACACACACCGGCCTCCCTAATAGCACCTTGCAGAATAACCTCAGTGCCGAGCGACCCAGTTTGATGTCTGCCTGGCACCTCAGCTCATCGCACTAACACACCTCCAAGGAGGAGTTGGTCCTCCTCTTCTTGACAAGCTCCAACCTCTGATCCCACCACACTGCTCCCTGCCCACCTCTACAGGCACACAGGAAGCTGGCTGGCTTTGTGGCCACTTCCAAATTCACGCATTCCTGCTGTGGCTCAGATGAGTCCCACATACGTACCTTGGATCGAAGCTGCAAGTACTCCTCTGAGCCGTAGGGGACACTCCTCAGGGAGGTAAGGTAGTCATAACTGATGACTGCTGTCTGTGAACCAAGGAAGAAGAAGACTTAGTGCCAGACATCAAATACTAATCCTCCGCCCAAGCCCTCAGCTGCAAACTCCTGACACAGGCGGCATGCCGGGGGCATGCAGTCCTACCCCTAAGATGCCCTTTTCCAGATTGTAGGCTGACCCCTTGGCACTGATGTTACCCTGCATGAAAGGCCCCAATCTAAAGTTGCCTCTACCCACCAAGAATTCTCAATTATTTACAGCAAATCACCAACCAAAATCACCTTGTTCATTTGTTTCCTTATTTATGGACTGAACTCTACTTTGCTAGAATTTCAGCTCCTTAAGGGATTGTCCTTCCTGTTTATCGTTGTGCCCCCAGCACCTCTTACAGGCAAATAGGGAAATGCTCAGTATATACTAAATAGTTGAATGAATGCTGCTGGGTCAGCTTTCCCATCTCTCTATATCACAAATCAACATCATTTCGTGTGTCGCTCTGCTCTAATATCATAAGTTCTGATTCTGGGTCCCTTGATCAAAACTCCAAGAGAGGTCCCCGTTCCCTTGGGGAATCAGATTACAGACTGCTAGATAATAAAGGCATGGAGGAGCCATGGAGTGTCAGGAGTTTGGGATTAACTGGCCCACACCTGCCTTTGTAGAGCTAAGTAACTGAGCCCCCTAGAAGTTGAGGGAAGTTTGTATCAACAAGGCTGACATTGAGGAATCCATTCCTTTGTCTGTGCCCCAAAGCCTTATTCCACTGGACACAGACTTGTCAGAGGCCAACCAAGTGCAAGACCTGACTCTGGTCCCTAACCAAGGGCTCAAGGGTACACTGGGCTGACTGAGACCACCACCCTGGCCTTTAAAGAATGCACAGGCTAGTGGCTGGTTATTGCTCCCTGCCTTTCTCCCCCCTGCCTTTCTGACTACTCAGATCCCTAATATTTCAGCAAACCCTGCTTCCCCAGGTACCCATCCTTTCCCCAGCCCATGAGCTCACTCCTAAGTCTGAGGTCCTATCGTAGCAGTCACATGAATCACAGATTGTTTCTTTTGGCCCAAACTGGCCTCAATCAGTTCATTTATACTGCTCAGAGAATACAAGACAAAGCTGGGCCCAAAAACAGCACTCAGTAAACACATGGGAATTCTTTGCTATTCCATGACCTGTCTATCCTGTGGTCTGTCCTGATCGTATGACTCAGGTATCCCCACTAAGCCAGGCTAGGGAGAACATTTGATAAAACCAAGTTCTAAGAAAATGGTTAGATAACAACCCAAATGGACCATGCATCAGAGTGTATCAACATCAGGGAGGGAATATGAGCTCATTCTGCAGCGTAAAGAAGAAAGAAGCAAGAAGCATGTGGCAATTTATTCACCAACAGGGCAATTCTATAGGAACGTCGGGAGAGTCGCTCTTAGCAGAAGAGGACGCGATCACAAAGAGCAAGGTCCATGAGCAGCTGAAGAAAACTTCTGCCCATCCAGTATTCAACCTGGATTCTCAGCATGGAAGCTGGAGGGGATCCCCAAAGTTCTCCTAAGTACAGGTGTTCTCAGTATGAGCCCTGGCTAGAACCATTCACACTAGTTCACTGAAGAGAGACCAAGTTTTCCTGGCACATAAAATGTAAAGACTTTGGAACAGAGACCCAGGGCAACTGACTCTGTTTAACTCCAGAAAGGCACAGCAGAGGTCATGCATGGAGGATACAGGTACAGGAGGGTGCACATCCACACCTGTGCAACTACACAGAGGGAGCTTTGCACACATAAGGGACATCTCCAGGTGTGTTTTAGTGTGTCCACCTACTACGAGTATGAACACCTGCAAGTAATACTGAGTTTCTCTGCCATCCCCAATGAGGAAAGACCTACCGTAGCAACTGCTCTGCCCACCCTGATGGCCCCAAAGTCATTAGGGTCCAAGTACTTGTTGCTGTAGAGGTAGAAGCCAGAGGCAGCAAGAGCCATGCTGGTCCATGAAGCAAGTCTGACAGCCCTTCTGGCCATGCCCCCAGGTCCTACAGAAGGAAAGCAAGGAGAGAGGAATGGTTAAGAGGTCCAAGGTCAAACCAGCACTCAAAGCCAGGCTCTGCCACTTAATAGGTTGGATTAACTATTAATACGTTATCTGAGCCTTAGTTTCCTCACTTGTAAAACTGGATGATACTCACCTCAAAAGTTATTAGGATACAATGAGATTGTATATATAAAATGCTTAGCATAATAAATGATACACGTCAGCTCTCAAAGTCATTCTCACTCCAACAGTGTCTGGCACTGCTTTAGGCACTGGGGGAAAAGGGAACAAAACAAAGTTCTTGCCCACGTGGTGCTGACACTCTAGAAAGGATGACAGATAATAGGCAGAGACATAATATATTAGAATATCAGAGGATAACTGATCTGGAAAAACTTTTTGCACTCCATACATCTGATAAGGGACTGATCACAAAGATCTACAAAGAACTCACACGACTCAACAAAAACAAAGTAAACAATTCAGTCAAAAAAATGAGTAAGATATGGGGCCTCCCTGGTGGTGCAAGGGGTTAAGCAACACACTATGAAGCAAACCGCAGCCACTGCAGCATCAGTTCGATCCCTGCCACTGGTCAGGAAGGGGACCCACATGGTGCGGCAGACCTCTCCTGCCTCGCCCGCTGCTCCCCTCAGCAGTGTGTTTCAGTCCATCTGCCTGTTCTGCTCCCCACTCTGTCTCTGGTGAATCCTCTCACCCCCCACACCTCTGGCCTGTACCCCAGTGCTTGTCTGCATAAATAAATAAATCTTAAAAAAAAACAATGAGCAGAAGAATTTAAAAGACACTTCTCCAAAGAGGAAATGCAAATGGCCAACAGGCATATGAAAAATGTTCGACATTCCTCATAATCAGGAAAATGCAAATTAAAACCACAATGAGATACCACCTTACACCAGTAAGAATGGCACATATTAAAAAAATTAGCGGGAACTCGTGGTGGTTCAAGGGGTTGAGCGCTGCACTGTGGAACTTCTGCAGCCACTGTAGCTCGAGTTCGATCCCTGGCCAGGGAGGATCATGGCACAGCAGACCTCTCCTGCTTCGCGCGTTGCTCCCCTCAGCAGTGTTTCAGTGGATCTACCTGTTCTGCTCCCCACTCTGTCTCTGGTGAATCTTCTCACCCCCCACCTCAGGCTTGTACCCCAGCTCTTGTGTGCATAAATAAATCTTTAAAAAAAATTAAAAATAAAAAAATTAGCAACTAGAAATGTTGGCAGGGATGTGGTAAAAAAAGGAACTCTCTTACATTGCTGCTGGTGGGAATGCAAACTGGTCCAACCACCATGGAAAGCTGAATGGAGGCTCCTCAGTCTAAGAAAAATGGAGCTATCATATGACCCAGCAATCCCACTCCGAGGGCTTTACCCAAAGGACACAAAAACACTAATTCAAAAGAATGCATGCACCCCTATGTTTATCACAGCATTATTTACAATAGGTAAGACTTGGAATCAACCCAAATGCCAAAAAAAAGAGAACTAGATCAAGAAGATGTGGTACATATACACAATGGAATACTTTTAAGCAATTTAAAAAGATAAATTAGAGCCATTTACAGAAACATGGATGGAGCTTGAAGGGATTATGCTCAGCGAAATAAGTCAGAAAGAAAAAATAAATACCAGATGGTCTCACTCACAGGAGGAATATAGAGGATCGAGGGAAATAATAATAACAGCAACCAACAAAAACACAATAAGACAAAACAAAAATAAACATACAACTACAAATCAGAGACATTCTGCAAGGAAAAGAGAGGGACTGGGATCAAGGCAGGGATGGGAAGAGCACAAGAAACTCTTCCCGTGACGGTGCACAGGTAAATTGGTGGTGAAAATTCTATGGGGACTACATCTGAGAAAAGAAAGCAAACAAAGAAAAAAATAAATAATTTTTAAAAAGACTACTGGGGAGTATTAAGTGCTAAGAAGACCATCAAAGAGAGGAAGAGGAAGGGTGGCCAATACTTGACCAAGAATGCTATTTTAGGGTCCCCAGCCCACGGGTGCCATCAAGATATTGTGATATTATGATACTGTCGTAAGCCCTGTCTGCCCGGGTCAGAAGTGATAAGGCCATAGCCAAGATGACAGCTGGTCAAAGCAGCCAGGTAAGCCCTCCACGTCTGGATAATTTTCAAAATACTCATTCCAGGTCGAACAGACTGCCCCTCATCTAGACTACAAGCTTGAGGGCAAACACCATGAGGTGGCTGCTGTGCCCACACCCACTTCTGTAGGATGCGTCAGAGGGGCTCTTTGTTCACCTGTCCATTTGATCTGTTTCAACAAACTTGACTTCCCCACCAGCAGGCTCACTGCCCTCTTCATACAGTTCATCCACCTGGTGGCTGCACCAATTCCTAGGCTCTGTATAGCAGACTGAAATTCTCAACAACAGCTCCAGCAGTCAGGGAGAAGTCCCACCCAGAAGACAGGCACCACCAAAAAGCAGCAGGTGCAACCCCGGCACAGAAGTGGCAGGAAAACTCGGGTGATCACCCAGTGTGCTTCTGCTCGGGGTTCTCTCCGTGGCATCATCTTCCTGCTCTGTACCGTTGCCGCTTTAAAACCAATGCTACAAACAGCCTTACCTTCATTCGTTAAAGTCGATTTCGACTCAGGCTTCGTCACATAGCCAAGATTTTCTTCAAGTAACCACAGGTACATCTTTTTTTTGTATTCTTTTACATCTTATTCTTTTCCCTTAATAGCATACAGTCATCTTTTTCTGTTTGCATTTACTATAATAACTTTTCTTGGCTTTCTTTCTACTGTCCTCTGTAATTTCTATTTTGCCTACCTATTGCTTCTTTTCCTCTCCTTTCTTGACTTTTTCTGGGGCTCAGTACTTTTTATGATTCCACTTGCTTTCCCTTTGCAGACTTCCTCTCCTAATCCAACATTTCTAAAGTACAGCCTGAAGAACACCTGCAAAAATTATCAGTCTGGGTGTTGTTGGAAACATGCAGATTTCTCTGAGACTTAGCAGTAGCCCTCCTAGGTATTTATCAGAAGAATATACAAACACTAATTCAAAGAGACTGATTCACCCCCAGCATTGTTCACAATAACCCAGACATGGAAACCGCCTAAATGCCCACTGACAGATGACTGGACGAAGAAGTTGTGGTATGTATACTCCATGGAATACTACTCAGCTATCAGAAGAGATGAAGGCTTGCCTTTTGCCACAACACACATGAACTTGAAAACATAACGCTGAGCAAAATAAGTCAGAAAGTGAAAGACAATTAATGGATGGCTTCACTTATGTGTGCGATATTAATAACCAAAGCAAACAAACTGACAAGTCACAACAAAAATAGCCCTTACACTCTGTGAAAAATGTAACAGTTCCAAGAGGGGGAGGAGACTAGGAGAGAAGGGTAGAGGGGTCAACCTGATAGAGTCCATGGGCCTAGAACTCCAGTAATGGGTGAGGTGAGGCTGATCCCCACAGAGAGGTGAAGTTGCACCCCTGAAATTTACATAATACTGTAAATCAATAATAAAACAATAAAATCGCATTAAATCTTTTTTGAATGCAGATTTCTGACATACACAACCCCTACACCTGACACCCCCAACTTCCTCCACTCCCCAGCACTGAATCACTGAATCACCAACTCCAGGAAGCAGGCCTGAGAGTAGGCTGAGTGCCCTCAGCCCCCTACACACCTTCCATCTTTAAAACCCTCAATGCTAGAAGGTCCATGAGGACTGACCCAGGGGCCCTGCACCAAAGCCCACATTAAGAAGGTACTAGGGAGCCACTGGTGATCAGGAGTTCAGCTTCTGGAGTCAAGAAGAATCCTGGATCTATTACTCACCAGTTGAGTGACTTTGAGCAAGTCACAAGCCCTCGGAGCCTACCATGGAGCAATCATCTACACTCTTTGTGTAGGGGGCTATTTGTGTAGCTCCTAATGAGACCTACTTCACTGTGTGACTGTGAGAATTCAACCAGCTGCTGCCTAACATAGTCAACAAATCAGACTTCTCATCCTTGTTCTAAACCTCACTTCTCCTCTGAAAAGTAGATGAGCTTGTGTAGAACCCCTAGCACTTCAGGGCCCAGGATTTGGCATGATTTGTGCAATTATTAAAGGAGGGGAGAAAGGCCATCAGAGCTTCCCTGAACTACTCAACTACTATCCCTTCCAAATCAACTTTCCCACATCCCATCCAATTTCCCTCTGACATTCAGTTGTCATCACGCTAACCTGCAAGTGCACTCCTGCCACTCTTACCACCCTCCAATTACCAAAAATTCCAAATTCTCCAGCACAACATTCAAGACCTACCACATTTTTGTCCCAATCCTCTCTTCAGCCCTAGTTCCCAAAATATCCTCCCACACTCAATACCCCATTACACCTCCGCGAAGTCGTGTGCAAGTCAACCACTTAGAACGCTGTTCCACCATCTCTGGCCTTGTTAAGCACTGCTTTTATTTCTATGCTCTAATCTCTTCCATTAGCTGCAAAAGGCCAAAGTCACTAATAAATAAATGAGTAAGTAATTCTAATAGATAAATGACTGGATGAATGCATGAGGCAGTGAACTGTTCCTCAATCTATACTCAACATGGAAACTTAAGTCCAACTACACATTCTTCCCTTTCAACCCTCATATGGAGCCCACCTAACTCAGAAGAAGAGCCAAGGCTTTGGCTATATGATCTGGTCCTATATGATCTGCCTCACCAGTTCCTCCTGGAACTCAGGTTAATTTCCCCATTCACTCCATACCAATGGAGGCCCCCTCAAACATCCCGTCCTCCGACCTTTAGCACTTGCTGTTCTCTCTGCCTGGAATAAGGGCAGGCAGAATCTTCTCTGTAAAGAATCCTATAGTAAATACTTTTGGTTTTGCAAGCTGTCACAATTCCTCAACTCTAATATGACTTACGCATCATAGCGTAAGTCAAAGGACCATCATAGATGGTACTGAATGTGAATAGTAGGACCAGATTTGGCCGTCAGGGAATAATCTGCCAAAGCCTGCTTTAGCACATAGTAGGTGCTCCAAATGCATTTGCTGAATGAATGATTCAATGAATGAATCAATGGATATACAATACCATGAGGCCCGTGCAGAGCCAATAACAAGTGACCCTGGCAAGAATCACATACCCAAGAACAACAATTCAACAGCCATCTGCCGCTGGATGCCCTCAGCACCACCTCTCAGTCCTTGCTTGCCCTGAACCCCATCCTCCTGTTGTGCCATCCTCCAGGCTTGTCTCTGTAGGCAAAGAGGCCACCTCTCGCCTCAAGACCATCCCTAGGTAAGGAAGCTGCAGTGAAGCAGACACAACTCCCAAAACCCGGTGTCTATGTAAATGTCCTCAGTAATAAAAGAAGTGGAAATTGAAAAACATAAAATAGATGATATAGGAGCCAAACTGTGTCTAAATAGACTGGAGCTGGAGTTTTCCATAAGGTGTCAGTGAGTCTTTAACATGCAAATGAGTTGCTTCCCTCGGGGGATTTTTAAAAGACCCTGTCAGCCGTGAAACATGTCAGTGGAAGAAAAACAACTTTCATTATTAAACCCTTTACTAATGACTCACCTGTCCTGTTCTGTTTATTTGCCTTTTTGACTTTCACCTGTTACCTTTCCTGCTAGAGCAATTGTGGTAGGGGGGTGAGGGGGGCTAAGGCCACCAAGACCCTGTAACCCCATCCTTAAATAGTAATTTTAGTAATAACTGTCCTTTATATCCTTTACAAAGCCCTGTGCACGCATCATCTCATCAGGCATTCCATACCACCCAGTGAGGTGAAAGAGACAGTATTACCCCCAAGAATAAATGAGGAAACCAAGGACCAGACAAGGGTGAGTGATCTCACCTGGCCTGTGCAGCTCGGCTGGTAAACGACAGCGTAATCACCGAGGCCCATCTCTTTAGGGCAAGCAAACTCCTTGACGGGGACTCGAGACTTGAGTCCACCGTTCACAAGTAACACACCAGTCATATGGGCAGGGGCTGCCCCCCACCACACTGCCCTCTACCATGTCCAGATGTACCTGGCATGTGGAAGGCACTACTTGGAACCCTGGAAATCAACAGTGTGGCACAAGACCCATCAGCACACCGCACCAGAAACCCGTTCCACTCTACGAAATGTTTATGAGAACTGTGTTATTGTCAAATCATTGATGACAATGGAATCCATCTCCCTAAAGGAAACACACCTGTGGGATATGAAATAGGTAACAGGATTGTCTAAGAAGTTGATGGTCAAATGAAATATCCAGCCCCAGCAGAACTAAATGGGGAACCATGTATTTAATGTTCATGGGGGCCAATAAGGGGCTAGACCTTTTCAGTTACCTTTCATCCGTGGACCCCTCTCCATGCCACATTCTAGGACAGTAAGTCTAGAATCGCCTTGTCTGGCTTGGTACACAGGTGAGAACAGACGCAGAGAAAAACACTGAAGGTTCTATTGCCATTAATCCCGTAAAGTGACCACAGCCTCCTCCCATTTCCTAGAGAGACTATTAGAAATATGAGTGTTGGGCCTCCCTGGTGGCGCAGTGGGTTAAGCAACACACTATGAAGCAAACCGCAGCCACTGCAGCACGAGTTCGATCCCTGCTGCCGGCCAGGGAGGGGACCCACNTGGCGCAGCAGACCTCTCCTGTTGTGCCCGCTGCTCCCCTCAGCAGTGTACTTCTGTTGATCTGCCTGTCCTGCTCCCCGCTTTCTGTGGTGAATCCTCTCACCCCCCCCCCACACCTCTGGCCTGTACCCCAGTGCTTATATGCATAAATAAATAAATCTTTAAAAAAAAAAAAAGAAATATGAGTGTTATTTCTTCTGGTCTGCTCCCAGGACTGGAAAAGACCCAACATTACAATACCCTCAGAGAGCGTGTTCCAGTTTTCAGGAAAACCAGTTACTGACATGGATAAATGAATGAAGGAGGATGACATCATCACAAGGACACCAGCAGAAGAGCAGACGATAAGCAGAGAGAGAAGAGAAAGGAGAGAGAGAGAGAGAGAGAGAGGGGCTAGAGAACCCAGAGAGTGAAGATGCACCGGGGGGCTAGGAGGCCTGTCAGCCTCCTGGCCCCCCGGCCCCCCCTACACCCCTGCCTGCTGTATAATTGGTCGCCTCTGATCTAATAGTGCAATAAAAGACTAAAAAAGCCACCGAGGGCTCCAGGACTCCTTGACCCGTCTGCTCAGAATCAAAAAAAACCTTGCTCCATGCCCCTGCTGGCACCACAATAGGTGAAATAAATCTCACTCAGGCAAGGAAGAGAAACTCTCCATTCAGTTCACCCTACAAAAGGGGATCTTAGGGAGAACAGTGGAAAACCAAGTGCAAAGGGTGGTCAACAGGTAGAGGAAGTCAGGGAGCATCCAAGAGGACAGAACAGTCGCACCTGCGTACAGTCGGCCTGAACGTGCACAGCCACAGTCCAAATGCACACTGTTACAGCCCCAGCCACCGGGAAGAAAGGAGCTTCAGAAAAGATAAGAAACTCACAGGGATACTGTAAGTGATGAAGCCAGAACTTGAGGACAGGTGTTCCAACTAAAAGTGATGGGGAACAAGCTGCTTGAGCCTCAAAGTAGGTCATTGGACATGGAAATCTACACCCAGGAGGCTGATTCTGGCGTGGAGGTGAATAGATGCATGAACCAAGCACTATTTTCATCTTATGGGATTTCATAGGTCATTTGTCCAACAAGAAAATAAATATATATCAGAAAGGAATAATATGCAAGCTCTCCCAGCTGAGGTCAATCTCTTATCTGCCAGGGCCGTTGAGAAATAGCCAAGCAAATAACAAAATATATGGTGTGACTCAAGAAAAATGATTCAAGTGTGGACTACATGGAAATCTATCTATAAAGTAATATGGGGAGGAGTCACCATGGAAGAAGTCATATGCATATGTTTACTACAGCTTCAGAAGTTAAACTGACAAACTGGCAGAAAGGTCCCTATCTGGGTGTGAAACGTTGGTGCTTTTGAGTCTTTTTTTTTTTTCCTTTCCATGGCTCAGTGGCACTCAAAAGTGAGTCCCCAGTCCAGCAGCACCCACCTCTGTGGGAGCATGTTAGCAAGACAAATTTTTCTCCCTATCCCAGCCCTACTGAAGGGGAAACTTTGGGGTTGGGGTCCAGCGTTTCTGCCAGCTGTCCAGGTGATTCTCGGGCACACTAAAGTTTGAGGAATGAGAAAATGCTCAAAGAAAACGTGTGATGGCAGGTAAAACCTCATTCACTTCAAAGGGCAACTACTGCCTGAGCACCCGTTAGGTGCAGAGCATCATAAAGGTGATATATCAATCCTTGAGATGAAAGACTTCCTAATTAGTCAGAAATAAACGCCACTTAACCTGGGGAGTCTTCTAAAGCCTCCCTGCTCAGCACACTCAGGCTGTCAGCAGCACCAATTTATTGTGCAAGGTGCTGAAGATAACACGCAGCCAGAAGGCAGGAATCTCGGCGGAGCCCGGGTCTGCGCCCACAACCGAGGGGAAAAGGGCGTCAGGGTGAGCACCTGCTGCCATCGCCAGCTCCGGCACTACCTGCCCGCAGGACTGCGCCACCAGTCGGCCGCCCACGCCTCTGCCCCCTGGTGAGGCAGACTGGAGTCACAGCAGAGGGGCGGGCACTGCCAGCCACTCCACCCACGTGGCCGGGCCCGGGTGACAAGGTCACAGTCTGGTGTTCCCTCCTGGGTCCGGCGGCCGCAGCAGCCTGAACAGGGTTGCAGCCCCACGCGTCCACACTGGCCACCCCCACGCTGACACGCTCCACGCGCCGTGCGGCCCTGGGGTGGGTGCTCTGCGCTCGCCTCCCGGAGGGCTACCCCTACTTACCCCAAGGGAAGCAGAACCCTGGAGCCGACTTCCCGCCGCAGCCGGGTGGCCCCGGATTCGCAGGGAACTTTGCTCATCTCCACCCCCTGGTCGCGCCAGGTTGAGCCGGGGGCCGCATGGCCTGCCGGGAGTTGTAGTTCTTTTTGGTTCCTTCCCCCGCAGGGACACCGACCAAAGAACCGCCGCGGTCCCCCTGGACCACTCCTCAGTGGGAGGCGGAAGGGACCCCCAGACACTTTACCTACTATTTGGCCTTGTTTCTTTGCCTGGTCTGCGGGCACGGAATCTTCTTGTTTTTAGGAGGTTTTTCAAATAGATCATAGATTTGTTTTGAGTGGAAGATGAGTTGTGGGTTTGTCTGTTTTTAAAGTATTAGAACAAACAGATGAGGGAGAAATTTGCTGAGAGTTGCTGGTAAAAATGTGCTGATTAATCTTAGTTATCAATGGTCTTCATTCATTTATTGACCTTTATTTGTCGAATGTTAATGTTTATCCTTATTCTTCTGACATCTCTTGAGTCACTGCCAGGGGAAACACAGGTGAACAGGGCATTCATCTATCAATTCAATGCAATTGCTATCAAATTTCCAGTAGGACTTCTGGAGCCTCACAAACTAATCAAAAACTTACTTTCAAACAAATAAAAGGGCAAAGCCTAGCCAAACACTCCAAGGAGAGCAATGCATTTTGAGGACTTGTCCTTCCTTATACAGACATTTTTTATAAAGCTATAAAAATTAAGAACATGTGGTATTGGGACCTCCCTGGTGGCGCAAGTGGTTAAGCACCGCACTATGAAGCATCTGCAGACAGTGCGGCACAAGTTTGATCCCCAGCCAGGGAGGTGACCCACATGGCGCAGCAGACCTCTCCTGCCGCCTGGTTGCTCCCCTCAGCAGTGTGTTTCAGTCCATCTGCCTGTTCTGTCCCTTACTCTGTCTCTGGTAAATTCTCTCTCACACACAACCCACGACTCTGGCCTGTACCCCAGTTCTTGAATGCATAAATAAATAAATCTGAAAAAAAAGAAAGAAAGAAAAGAACATGTATATTAGTATAGGGGCATGCTGGGAGTGGAGGTTGGGGAATGCAGCCTACAAAATCCAGAAACAGATCCAGGGATACATAGAATTTTGATGTATTCCAAAGTTGGCAATTAGATCAGTGGGGAAAGATATAATACTCAGTATATGAACTGAAAGAGTGAATTCTGTTGGATCCCTAACTCCCCTTTCACACACAAAAAAATAACTCTAGGTAAATTAAAGATGTTAAAGGGGGAAATCAAAATCAGAAGTCTTTTTTTCACTTAGTAATACACTTTTATTTTTTAGAACGTATTTTCTTCATTTATAGCATTATAAATGTATGTTTTTGATAAATATCCTCAAACCACACCCACCCACCACCAAGGCCTTATGATCCTCCCTCATAGTCTATTGCGCGCCCCTCCCCCTCTGGTAGCTTGGAAAATCAGGAATTTTAAAGGAAAACATCCTCATGATCTCAAAGTAGGGCTTTTTAAATGACATTGGAAAAACTATAAATAAGACATTGATAAATATCAACAACATAAATTTAAGAATTTCTTTTCATAGGAAGGCATAAAGTAAAAGATAAGCCACAAACTGGGAAGAGATAATAGCAGTGGTAGAGAATTGAATAGTACAGCCTACCTCATATAAAATTTATGCGTATTAAGAAAATAACTTCCAGGTAGTATAAAAAGTGTTATATTGGTATAAACAAGTGGTATAGGAAGACGAATAAGGAAACATTTAGTTTGCCCAGGGAATTTTGAGATACTCTGTAAACTAAGAACTGACTTGTAGCCTGAGAACTAAAAGTTGAATAGGGGCACCCCAAGAGAAGTGTTAAGGAGCAATCCAGACACAGGAAAAAAACTATATGAAAAAAGCATAAATATACAGTAGAAGAAAAATAAAAGACATAAAGCTATTTAACTTTTAATCAAATTTTATTTATTTACCATTGGTTTACAAAACTATATAATTTCAGGAGTACAGCTTCATACCTTGACATGTATACATGCTTTACCCATCCACCACCAAAGTTCTAGTGAAATAACACTCTCAAATTGACCCCTTCTACACACTGCTCCTTCTCCCTTTCCTGTCTGATCACCCCTATATTTCAGAGTCTAAGAGAATTTTTGTTGTAATTTGCCAGTTTGTTCACTTCGATTAGTTATATCCCCCACATAAGCAAAAACATCTGGTAATTGTCTTTCACTTTCTGACACACTTTGCTTAGCATATCTAAAATTCATCCATATTGTTACAAAAGGCAAGACTTCATCTTTTTGATAGCTAAGTAGTATTCCATTGAGTATAAATACAACTTCTTATCTATTGTGAATAATGCTATGCACATAGGGTCGCAAATATCCTTTCAAATTAGTATTTTAATATCTTCAGATATTTAGGAGTGATATTGCTGGATCATAGAGTATTTCCATTAAATAATTCATAAAGCTATTTAAATTAAAAATGAAAAGTCCAAAACCACAAAGAAAAAGGAAACGCATCCATTTAAATCCACTCCTCCCTGAAATCCCATTAAATGACAGAAGAGGAATTAGAAAGGCATTTAAAGCCCCAAAGGCAGGCCTCCCTGGTGGTGCAGTGGGTTGAGCGATGCACTATGAGGCAGGCAGCAGCCACTGCAGCACATGTTCAATCCCTGCCTCCAGCCAGGGAGGGGACCCAAATGGCACAGGCAGACCTCTCCTGCGTCGCCTGCTGCTCCCCTCAGCATTGTGTTTCAGTCAGTCTGCCTGTTCTGCTCCCCACTCTGTCTCTGGTAAATCCTCTCACCTCCCGCGACTCTGACCTGTACCCCAGCTCTTGTATGCATAAATAAATAAATCTTTAAATAAAAAATAAATAAATAAAACCCCAAAGGCAAAAATGAGGAGATGACGACAGATAGGAAAAATCAAAAAATAAATGTAGGAAGTTCCAAAGCAGATAGACAATTGAAGATCTTTTAAATAAGTCAGTGCCTAACCCCAACCCCAGAAATTCTGATTTTAGAATCTAGTCAGAGTTCTGCCTCCATAACTCTTGACAGCACCCGTGGGGATCTGATGGGGCAGCTCAGGGAAAAGGCCAGGAAGCAGTCCAGGTAGCGAGGGTATGTGGCTTGAGAGCAGTGGTCTCAGCCACATCAGAATCACCTGGTGACCAGCCTCCTGGGACCATACACTGGCCCCAAATCCATTTTCAGGGATCCCAGATAGAGATATTTATAGCTCATGGGAGGATTTCAATGCTCAGACAAAATTAAGTATCTGTGATTTCAGTTAAAGAATCTCACTTAAACTACATGATTTACAGGTAACCACTGTATTTTTCCAAATTTGGCATAGCATGGTAAAAGGTATTTTTTCCCTTTTACCAACAATTATTATCTCATCTACCTACCTCAGAGATTTTTTTTAAGATTTATTTATATATGCGTATAAGAGCTGGGGTACTGGCCAGAGTCCAGGGAGGTGAGAGGATTCACCAGAGACAGAGTGGGGAGCAGAACAGGCAGATCGACCAAAATGCACTGCTGAGGGGAGCAGTAGGCAAGGCAGGAGAGGTCTGCTGCGCCATGTGGGTCCCCTCCCTGATCAGAGGTATGGATTGAACTCGTGCTGCAGTGGCTGCAGTTTGCTTTATAGTGTGCTGCTTAACCCACTGGGCCACCAGGGAAACCCATCTACCTCAGAGATTCTTTTGAGGATGAAGTGAGGTGGTGTGTGTGTGCTTTGGAAATATTGCTGTTCAAGGGTGTTTCACTACACTGAGGAGAAGATCCAAAGTCTTTACCCCCTGGTTCTCTATGGCTTAGTCCCACTCCCTCTCTCTCCAGCTGTTGGGGGAGAAGATGTCTTGAATGAGCTCCACAAACTCAGGTGTTATGGACTCTACCCCCACCCAGGCCAAAAAATCCAAGGCACCAAGGTCTGCAACTCCCATAACGCCATCTCCACAGAAGGGAGAATTGCTGAGAACTGAGGGTGGCGTTAAGCAGCCAGGCTTGGTATATAACCAGACATGAGGGCCTTGAGGGTTGGTTTTTGCTGGCCTTCAGTAAGCTCTTGGAGTTCCAGTTCAGCACAACTGGTTGGATGTATCCACTAGTTTGTTTCTTTCTCCCTGGGTTATTCCTCTCTTCATTCCCCCTTTTTGTAAATAAACACCTTTTATTCCCCCTTTTTGTAAATAAACACTTTTTTAACATTTTGTGTGTGTGCCTGCAGTTGGGTCTCATTTTAAGTATCTTTTTCAGTGCATGGGTGAGGACCCACACTCAGGTGAAGTTATTGCACATTGGGGTTGCCCTGTTACACAGCCTCATTTCCCATCCTTCTCTCCATCTCCCTTACTGTATTCCAGTCACACCACCTTCCTTCCTTACTGTTCCTCAGTCTGCCAAACTGGCTGCTGTCTTGAAGCCCTTACACTTACTATCCTCCTTGTTGTCAATAGTCTCTTCTATCCTTGCAATCTGTTCTCTGTTCCAGCATCATCCCTCCAGAGAAGCCATCCCTGATTACCTTTATCTTACCACCTCTACCTCTCCACACTACCTGAGGTACTCTCTATATTCCCTTCCACTGTTTTATTTATTACAGTACTCATAATATTTGAAATTATATCATTTATTTCTTGATGACATTTACCTGTCTCTTCTACTAAAACATAAGAACTACGTGAGCAGAAATTTCAATCCACAGTATGTAGCACAGAGTATCTTGCATGTGCTAAAAATACAACAGTGAACAAACAGATAAGACCCCTGCCCTTAAAAAGAGTCATTTGTGGATTCTGGACACTTTCAGGTGTCAGTGACCATGACATGGAACCCTGCTTGGCCTACCCCATGGGTGGTCACTCTGGATTGCACTTGATGGGAAGCTAAAGGGATTTTATATATATACATATCTGGGAGAGAGTAATCCAACATGAATAATTTCCAACAGGGGTGGGGTGGGTGTGGGGGTGATAGTAGAGAGAATGGGAGCTAGAATGACATGGACAACAAAGATTTCTATCTGTCTCTGATGGGCCAAGAAATCCCACAAAAGGTATATGACCCAAACCCTTAAGTGTTCTTATCTGAAGATGGAAGAAGAAAATTTCCTTGTGAATGGACCATGGTTATGGTGCACGGGTGAATTGGTAGTAGAAATTCTCTGGGGACGACACCTAGACAAGAAAGCAAACATTATAAGAGAAAAAAAAAATTTTTAATTCTTTGTAAAAACAAGACTTTCAATACCTGAAAGTAAGGGTAAAAGCCATATGAATTCTTCCCCAGAACTTAAATTAACTTACCAGATATATATTTATATATGCAAATAAATATGGTGTCATTTACATATATATGTGCTATCATTTCTCATGTATATAATTATTTGAATATATATACACACACACACAATTAAAATGCCAGATGCCTTGAATATGTTTTCTCATATAATTCTCATGAAATACGAGTTAGGAATGATTAATTGCCCTATTTTATAGTTGAGCAAACTGAGGCACAGAAAGCTAAGAAATCTGATGTCCAAGATCACTTGGTGAGTGCAGAGCTGCAATTCCACCCTAAGAACCAGGTCCAGGGCCCACACTCCAGAATGGGCAGCCTGCTCTAGCCTTAGTACTTAGAGGGGCAATCATTTGAGGCAACTCTTGGGGCCAACACAAAACATACCTTGAGGTTGTCAAGCAGTTTCAATGGCAAATAGGTTCAGCTCGTTGACAGCAGCTCTCGGATTAGTGGCGGGATGAACCGGCCTCCAAGCCGCTGAGCTTAGACCAGTCGTTTCCTTCCTCAGACCCTGTTTTGCAGAGTAAAGGGAATTTATGGGCAGAACTCTGCGGGCTCTTCCAGTGCTCACATTCCACAATTCTGAGTCCCTAAACCACGTCCTCCCTCTGATACACTGACCCGGAGGGCACGTGGAAGTAAGCCTGCGTGCTGAGTATCTCCTGTATCCTCCTCAGCCCTCTCCACCCTTCTGCCCTGCCCTTGCACCAGGCTGATGGACACAGTCTGCTTTCCCAGGCTGCCCCGTCCCGTCTTCTAGCTGAGTTTGGCCGGTGATAAGTATGAGCAACAGACGAGGAGCCGGAAGGTGAGACGCATGATGAGTGACACGCCCATAGCTTCCGTGCGTTCCTGCCCCTCCTGACTACACCGTGGTCGGGTTCCTCTCCCGCTACAGCTCCTGTCCGGCCACCTCTGCCCCAGCACCATTTCTTACTGCACTTCAGGAACACCATTCCCACACTTGCCCCTGTCAGCCTAAGGGTTATGACGCCTTCCTGCTCCCTCAGTGTCCAGGGGCCTCCCACCACTTGGTTTTTGCTAACCTGCCCATACCTCTCCTAATCTGTCCGTTCAGTCGTGTACTGCCTGCAGGCCCTGAGCAAGCCCTGTGGGACCCAGAGCTCAGCCCTCTGGCTGGGGCGGGTTTCCTCCTTGTCAGCACCACCATCACATTGGAAATCTCTCCCGGGAGATTCCCAGGAATCTCAGGCCCTTTCAGGGTGGCACAGGCATCCCCACCATGTCCTACCATTAACAGGGAGCCTAGACATAGGCTTGGGGTGAGGGCACACACTTCCCAACCCTCCCAGAGTGCCAGGAGCATCAACACCAATGTTCTGTTAGCCAATTCTGTAAAAATTCCCAGATCCCTAGAAGAGAGTCAATATGGAACCAAGAGACCTGGGTTGGAATCCTGGCTCGGGGACTTACCAGCTGAACGATCTTCCTGTGCCTGAGACCCTCAGTGCTAAGTCGGGGATAATATTAATATTATCTGCCTCTCACACTTGCTGCAGGACTGAATCAGACCACCTAGCAAGGGCTTGCTACAATGTCTGGCACATTCTAAATAGGTGTTCAGTAAATGTAATTGCCTTCCTCCATTAGGCAATGGGAAGGAGAGGGAACCTTGAGAAGATGAAAGATTCTGGCTTCTCCAGAAATGCCATGTCACCTCCTTCAGTTCCACCTCCTAGTGGAACAGCCAGGGCTGGTGTGGCGGTAGATGGAAGCAAGGCAAAAAAGTAAACAATTCATCAGAAACCAGGCTTTTGTCAAAAAAAAAAAAAAAAACAATGCTCAAACCCAACTGCAGCAAGCAATTAGGGAACAATAGCTAAATACTTTCTATAATTAGAGAGGAACCATTACAAGTGATCAGAGTGCCTTTGTCTGCACTGACCCTCTGCCCCAAAGATCTTGGCTCACATGAGATGGAGACTGGGAATTTTGTCTTTTTTAGTTTCCTTGACAAATTAAATCTCACGCCACCCTTCTGTTGCCAAGAGAGGACAGAGGAGGCAGCAAGGACCTTCTCTCTAGAAAAGGCAATTGGAAGCATGACTCAGTCAAGGGCTAATGGATCCTGAAAGGGAAGGGAGCTTACAGCTTCCCCTCAGTGCTACTCACACTCTGACTCTACTCTGCAGAGGGGGCGGAGGTGGGGGAGGGGAGGTTGGCGTTTCTGTAGGAGGACAAAGGAGGTGGGTTCTGGCATCCACCTACCATGCCCCTTTTGCTAAATATGAGAAGTGAATTCTTATTTTCAACAATGGATATTGTTAAAGGAGCGCATATTCCCACCAACCTCACTCGGTGCCAGAGAATTGCTCCCTCAGTGCTGACAACAGGATGGAGGTGGCGTCCTCACCCCAAATGCTCCTCTCCCAGGGCCCCAGGTTCCAAGTGTTTTCATTCTCCTCATCGCTAACTTGCCCGCTAACGCTTCTCTCTATATACCATTCCAGTCTTTCCCTTCCTCCCCATTCTTGTCACCACCAGCACTGTCAAGCACCCCACATATGTCTGACTTTTCCAGACTTCCATCTGGTCCCCCTCCTTCCCCAGACTCCTTCCCCTCAAAGACACTCCACAAAGCACCTCCTAAAAGACTACATTCACAATGCCATTCTCCACACAGGAACTTTCTAAACTATTGCACAAGTACCCTGGTGGCACATAGAGCATTTTAGGTAGTTCATGTACTGCCCAGATCCCCTTCGCCAGGCTGGTACCCCCTCACCCAGTTGCTGTTAGTGTTGCCTGCTCACAGCTCACGTCTGCCCCATTCTCTGGAAAACTGATGGGACTGAGAGTAGCAGCCTCCCCAGAAATGTCTATAAGGTAACCCTCTCACACACTACCACACATATTCAGGAAGAAATTCTGTTTCTCGAATACCGGGTGCTGCAAACTATTTCTTTAGGAGGAAAGCAAGCCAGTCTTGGAAAGCCGAGGACTCCTGCAGTTCAGCTCCATGACAGACCATGGAGACCTAGTTGTCCAGCAGTCCCAGCCCAGAAGCAGCATTTTGTGGGGAGCTACGATGTTACAAGTACTGTACTATGATTAAGCGCCACGTCTGGTTTCCGGGATGCTGATGTAAATAGAAGATGATGTTCTTGCCCTCTTGAGAAGGCCATAGTCTGGTGTTAGACACAAATTCTTTTTTTTTAACTTTACAATCAAGTTTAAAAGTGCTCTCTAGACATACGTGTAAAGTAGTACTGGGGGAAGGACAGAGTGACCTCCTCTCTTTGTGTTATAATGAAGTTCGATGAAGCCCAAGGTTCAGCAGAGCTGGTTCCACTGTGGACTCTCCCACGTCCTGGGGAGACCCGGCCATTACCTGGTAGTGTCTCTGGTAAAAAGCAGCAATGGAAATACCCTTTAGAAATCTATGGGGCTAAACACCAACTTAAAGGACACTGTCTTTGGGTAACAGAATTGATTGCAGGTGAGTTTTATTTTGTTTTAAAGTTCCAAAAAGAATGAATTCCTTTTGAAAGAGAAGAAGAGAATCACTCTATTTTTAAAATCTGCTCCAAACTACACTCTTAAGACAATGCCCCTACCCCTATTTTATCTGTCTACCTGTCTCCCCATCTTTCCATCTGGCAGTGTTTCGCAAAGGGTAATTTTTAGAATCTGCCACAAAAACATTTGAAAGATTTTAAAAATACAAATCCCAAGTCGTACTCCCAAATTCAGATAGTCTAGAATGGGGCCCAGAAATGTGTATCTTGACAAGATCTCTAAGTTATTCTTTTCTGTACCATAAGCCTACAAACCACCGATAGGGTGAAGGAAGCATTCTATTTATAGGAATTTTCCAGATAAACTATTCCTTACCCACCGATAACTCTTTGAGCCATCTTACACTTCTATGTAAAATAAGTTTGCTGCATAGAATTTAAGGTTTTCTTTATGATGGAGTCACATCCGTGACAGGGCGTGACACTCCTATTTAGTTGTTGGGGGCTATTTTCCCCTCCCTAAGAGGCCTGGGCTTACCGGTTTTGTAGTCTCGGGGATTTGTATTGTTATTCACTATCCAGTGCTTCTTATTCCTTTCACAGAAACCATGTATCTACCCCTTCCTAATACATAGTGTTCCACTAAAAGAAACCAGTTCCTTAGAAAAATGACTCATTCCAGAGCTGGGGGTTGAAATGCAGAAGATGATCCTAGACTCCCTTTTTATACCAGAAAATGTGGAAGTTTCCAACTATGCTTTTCTTTGTAATCTGTTCCAAAGGGTAATCTTAATAGATAATAAAGGGGAAATTCTCTTTTGTGGGCGCATTCCGGCTAATGAATGGAAAGGGTATGACAGAATAAGAACAACTGCCTACTTTTGCATATGTTGAAATTTTTCTAAATAGAATGTTTTGCAAGTTCATGGTTGAAAGTTGAGATTTTCAGAAAAGCAAAGAAAATTTAAATGATCCATAATCTTAGCCTGCAGAGATAATCACTACTATCATTTCACAGTATATCCTTCTAGTCTTTTAAATAATATATATAATAGAAGCCCTACCGTGAATATTTTTTGTAATCTGCTTTTTTACTTAAGATTATATGTTTTTCCTTGTTATTAAAAATTCTAAAACATTATTCTCAAAAGTAGCAATTTTAGTTCCCAACATTTATTTAATCAGAATTCTACATTTGCTACTAAAATTTTTGCTGTTATGATCATCCTCTAAAAATCTTTCCTTGGGGGCACCACTTGTTTTTAAAAAGTAGAATTAGTATTTCAATGCACATAAACATTTTCAGAGATTAAATACACACTGCCAACGCGTTCTCTACAAAGGTTATATACATTTATGTTCCTGCCAGTAGTGAGGTACACTTCTTTTTCCTAAAACCTTAGTCTTCTGAAACCTCTAATTTTTTCCAATTTAATAAATAATTCAAAGTCAAAGAGCAATTAGTAATGTGTTGGAGCCAGAGAAGCCCACCTTTGAATCCTATGAGCTGTGTGACACTGTGAGAGTTACTTAATATCTGTGAACCTGGGGAAAGAATAACACTGGGAAATCATAGCCATTGGGTAAGACCATAAATGCAATGATCGTTTGCAGAAGATGACCCTAGACTCTCTTTTTATACCAGAGAATGTGGAAGTTTCCAACTACACTTTTCTTTGTAATCTGTTCCAAAGGATAATCTAATAGATAATAAAGGGGAAATTCTATTTCTCGGCATTCTTAGCATAATGCCTAGTTTGGTAAACATGAGTATAAGGTCATCATTACTATTAATATTACTACCACCTTTTGCCTTACAGTAGGAAACAAGTCACAGTTTTGGGAACAGCTCTTTTCCTTTTCATGAGAAGCCTTTTTATTTGTATCTGCATTCAATTAGTTATTTAAGATAACTTTTGGATAGTCAGGATGCTTTTGGTTGCATCCAAAAGAAACCCCAACTCAAGGGCCTCCCTGGTGGCGCAGTGGGTTAAGCAACGCACTATGAAGCAAAACGCAGCCACGACTGCACGAGTTCGATCCCTGTGGCCGGGGAGGGGACCCACATGGCACAGCAGACCTCTCCTGCTTCGCCTGCTGCTGCCCTCAGCAGTGTATTTCAATCTGCCTGTTCTGCTCCCCACTCTGTCTGGTGAATCCTCTCACCTCCCGCAACTCGGCCTGTACCCCAACTCTTGTATGCATAAACAAATACATCTTTAAAAAAAAAAAGAAACCCCAACTCAAGATGATGGAGCTGTAGCACCCAGAGAGAGGATGCATTCAGAAGACACAGGCTGAGGCTATTCCCAGTGTCTCCTTTAGCCCTGCCCTCCTCTGACTGTAGTTTTCTACCCCATCCTGATCTCCTAGAATAAGACAGCTGTCCATTAAAAAAGACAGGAAGTCTACACGATTCTTCATTTCTAGGAGGAAAAGGAAAGAATTCCTGCCCTCTACCATCCAGTTAGAATGGGAAGTACACAATGATTGTAAAAACAGTTTTGTTTTATTTTATATGAAGCTAGTTTTGTTTTTTAGTGGACTTTGATAAGCAGATTCTCAAAATGAAGGGCATAAATGAGGAGAACCAAGTGAAAAGACTTACTTAACAGGGATGGAATAAGGAGCCCACATACAGTTATGTCCACATATAGCTATTTGCTCAAGAGGGGGACTGCCAGATGAGAAGAACAAACGCAAAAAATAAGTGGCACTGATAAAAATGAATATCCACATGGAAACAATTGAAATTGCTCTCCTATCTCACATCATACATCATGGTCAATTCTAGTGCAGAAGGAAAACTATAGGATTTGCAGTATAGGAAACCATGTTAGACTTTAGGGCAGGGAAGAGTTTCTTCCATAACTCACAATGAACAATAATCATAATAGAAAAGATGAATGAGGGGCCTCCCTGGTAGCACAAGGGATTAAGTCGCAGAACTGTGAAGCTATCCGCAGTCACTGCATCCCGAGTTCAATTCCCCAGCCAGGGAGCTGACCCACATGGCGCAGCAGAGTTCTCTAGTCTTGCCTGCTGCTCCCCTCAGCAGTGTATTTCAGTAGATCTGCCTGTCCTGCTCCACACTCTGTCTCTGGTGAATCTTCTCACCTCCAACACCACTGAGCTACACCCCAGTTCTTGCATGTATAAAATAAATAAATCTTAAAAAAAAAAAAAAACAGTGTTTGTCATATATCACATATTTAAAAAAAAAAAAAGAAGAAGTCACACTATGCAGCTTTTACCTGTGAGTCGCTGCAAATTAGCAAAGGGTCTGGGACAAAAAAGGTCTTGAGGCTCATTTTTTTTTAATCAGAGCCTCACATGGATGGGAAGTTATTCTTGTTTGTTTGTATGTTTTCTCTTACATTGTTGCTCATTTTGGTACAATATTTGATTTCGCCTCTCAGATGAAGTCCCCATAACCCTCCCGTCATCTTGAAGCATTTTTGAACAACAGCAGCTGATGTTTGGTGAGTACTCAATGTGAGTCAAGCTCTTAGACACAACACTAATTCTCTCCTTTCATTCTCACAGCCACAGTATTAGGTCACAGAGCTAGGAAGCAAGGGAGGTAGGTAGGACTCAAATTTAGGTTTAACTTCAGAGTTTTTAGAATCTTTCACTTGGGAACCAGAATGGAATAGTGGTTAAGATCATATTTTAGGTTAAGTTCAGATTAGTCTTTCCATCTTGTTGTCTTCCACAATATATATAACATCTTTAAGTCTCCCTTTCCCATTCTGTAAAAGGGAATCATAAGTTAACTACTCCTAGGGTTTAAATGACATAAATTGGCACAGAAGTGTTCTCAGCAAATAACTATTCTTATTGTCCTAGTATTTTACTCCCTTAGAATTGTTAAATCATAGCCATCCATACCCACTGCAGCTTCTTATCCACAGACAGGCATATTCAGGTGGAATATCTTGTTACTAGAGAAAAGACAAGGAAAAAATGTAAGGAGTCACTTCAGATATCAGATGGTTGCCTTCGAGCTGGCTGCACAATTGATAGGAATGAAAATGATCAAAACAAACGACAGTGCTCAAGGCAAGGGGCAAATCATTCTTCTGCCAGATTGTTCAACAAAAAAAGGGAATAGTTATCTTGGGTCTAAAGCATCATCCCCACTGGAGTCGTGTGTTTCAAATCCCCTTAAAGTTAGCGGCAACTTTCAAAAGGAATAATTAAATCTGGAAAAAAATGAGGTCAGTAGGTCTCACAGTGATTTTAAATGGAAAGTCACCGCAGAGCTTGAGGATGGAAGTAGCTGGCAGTGAAGCAGCTTTCTTTTGTGTCATCCCAAAGAACTCAGTTCCAGGAAGAAGGTATAAGTGTCAAACACAAGTGGACCCTAACTTTAAGTCATCTTCAATCAAAGAAGTTGATTCTGATCATAAACTGACTGACATACTCCAGAACATTTTGACTTGCTTATAAAAATTACTGTTATATTTAGTAATCATAAAAAAAGAGATTGCATTCATGATACCAAAGAAATAAAATACCTAAGAATCATATCCTGAGAGATGTGTATAGTTATATCAATAGAACTTCAAAATGTTATTGGAAGATCTGAAAGAAGATTTTAATAAGTCAAAACCTGAGATATAAAATTGTACAGATGGCAGCTCTCTCTAAGTTAATGTATAGTCAACTCAGTGACTAGCAATATTCCTATAGACTTTTTTAGATTTATTTTATTTATGCATACAAGAACAGGGGTACAGGCCAGAGGCGGGAGCATGAGAGGATTTGTTACAGGGCAACCCTAATATAAAATGGGTTTGCCTGACCAGTTCCTCACCCGCCCGCTCAAAAGGCACTTATAATAAGCACCAACTGCAGCACACATGACAAAAGTTAATAAAGGCTTTTTTTTTTAACCAAAGAAGGGGAAATAAAGTAATGAAATAAGACAAGGAAAAGATATGGATACAAATCCATAAATATCCTACCAGTTTCTCTGAGCTGGAACCCAACAGCACACTGAGAGCTGGCTCCAAATGAAGAGAGACCCCAAGCCCCACATGTCTGGTTTTATACCAGCCTGGCTGCTTAACTCCATCCTCAGCTCCCAGTGATCTACTCTTCGATAATGACCTTGTAGGATTTGTGGTTTGGGGATATTGTTGGTCTGGAGTGGGGGTTGGAGTCCATATACCTATTTGTGTGATCCTTTCAGGACTACCTTTCCCCCTAACAGATTCACCAGAGATAGAATGGGGAGCAGAACAGGCAGATCTGCTGACACACACTGCTGAGGGGAGCAGCAGGCAAGGCAGGAGAGATCTGCTGCACAATATGTGTCACCCCCCTGGCCGGCAGCAGGGACTGAACTCGTGCTGCAGTGGCTGTCGTTTTCTTCATAGTGTGTTGCTTAACTCACTGCGCCACCGGGGAGGCCCCCTTATAGACTTTTTTAAAAGGGATGCAACAAAATAATTCTGAATTTCATTTGAAAAAATAAAAGGATACTCTATCAGAATTTTTATTCACTTATTTATTCATTTTGCATTTTACTTGATTTTGCCTTTACAGCTTTATTGAGATATAGCTCACCTTCCATAAAATTCATCTTATTAAAAGTATACAGATCAGAGCCTCCCCTGGTGGCACAGTGGGTTAAGCAACGCACTACGAAGCAAATCGCAGCCACTGCAGCACGAGTTCGATCCCTGCTGCCGGCCAGGGGGGGACC
>JAGFMF010011747.1:2999256-3015359 GCA_019455555.1 Galemys pyrenaicus | reverse complement strand
CCTGTTCTGCTCCCCGCTCTCTGTGGTGAATCCTCTCACCCCAACCCCACACCTCTGGCCTGTACCCCAGTGCTTGTATGCATAAATAAATAAATCTTTTAAATAAATAAATCTACCATCCTAGCACCCTAAAAACAATAAAAATTTAGTTTTGTCTGTAGTTTCTTATAATTTCCTCCTCTATGTACTTAATACCTACATATGTGCTTAATTTTAATAGTTCATTTGAATATAATAAATTACACAGTTATCTTTCTGCTTTAAGTTAAAACTGGCACTTGATATACAGGCCTAGGATGACCCTGCTCACAAAGTAATCCAAAAACCAAAAATAAAATTTACTTTAAATAATCTTATCACACAGCAACTACACTCAGAGCCAATGAACTATTTTTAATAAGATAAAGGCTATTGTTCAGATACTCTAAAGACCTAGAATACTGCAAATTTCATTTTCCTTCCAGATCTTTTTAGAATTGAAAATATTTGAGAACCTCCAGTAGCTCTCTCCCTTAAATATTAACTATCACTGTATTCTCTTAAATAGCACTATTAATAACCCATCCTTTGCTCCTACATCATGGCTGCTGAATTTGGGGGGGGAAATTAAGCATTCTTGAGACTCCATATCTCAGGTTTCAATTGGGCTCCCTTGCTGTTCTTTAAAGCTTTAACTCTTACTCTTCTCCATCCCCTCTCAGTTGAATAGGTGACTTCCCCATATATTTGCATATAAAGAATACTAGAAGAAATTGTTGACTTTATCCAGAATTTGCCGTTTTTTCAAACCTTGACTTTTCATTTTGTCTCTATTAAGTTGTCTCTTCTGCTATTCGAACATCATCTTGCCATGTTATTCTCGTGTGTCCTCACCAGATCTCATCCCTTACTCTCTCCTGATGACTTTCACCTCTCCTCTTCTACTGGGTACTTCCCATTGACACTTGAAGATACTTACTTTCATTTTCTTTGAAAGAAAAATTGTTCCCTGAATACTTCAAGGTTCTGTCCAGCTACCACTAAAGAATTTCAACCTAATTTTCTTCAGTTTCCTTCAAGCTCTTGCAAGAGTTTTTTTCTGGTCTTTCTTCTTCCTCCACTTCCATTTACTTTTCTTTTCACTGCACTTGGCCTCACCTCAACCAGTCAGCTGAGATAGCTCTCTGGCAAAGATTCCTTAAGACTGTCTTCTCTTAACATTCTCAAAAATGTAATTTATTCCCTTACCAAAATTGCCACTCATATGCTGATAATTGTCAAATCTGTCTTTCCAGACCAGTTTTGTCTCCTGAACTCTAGGTCCTTTTATCTGTCTTCATGCCTAGGGGAAGATCTATCTAGATTTCCCCAAAGTACTAGTCAGTCAAATCCAATACTAAATGGATAATTGTCTACTTAATCTGCCTTCTCTGTTCTCTAACTCAGTGAACAGAAATGATATCCTAATTGACTGTACTACAAAATAGTCCTTTTTGCCCCTCCATTTTTTTTTAATTACACAAATAATATACTCTCATGGCAAAAGATGCCAAAAGTACATGAGTATATATAGTACTGCTGCTTCTCTCACTTACTTCTCAAAGATAGCTATTGTTACTATGATAATACATATCTTTCCACACCTTTATTATGAATTTAAATATTTTGTTCTTATATTTTACAGTCACATACACATAGACATCCTTTTTATTTTTGTAAAATGAAACTTCCTTTACTCAAAAATAACTTCCTTTGACTTACTTTTTATATTTAATATGGTTTGAGGATTTTTGTTAGTACATATAGGTAGGTGTACTTCATTTTTTAAAAAAATCTATATGAAAAAAAAATATATATGGAATTCTTTTAAGCACTGGTGGCTTCCAGTTTTTTAATTTCACAAACAGTGCTTTATGCAAGATCCATTTACAAAAATATTTTGCATGTGAGTGTGAAAAATAATTTCTAAAAAATATTTATTTTTACTTTTGCATACAAGAATTGGGTACAGGCCAGAGATACGGGATGTGAGAGAACTCACCAGAGACAGAGTAGGAAGCAGAACAGACAGATCCACTGAAATACACTGCTGAGAGGAGCAGCAGGTGAAACAGTAGAGGTCTGCTGCGCCATATAGACCAGTCCCTAGTTTAGAGACTAAACTCATGCCACAGCGGCCGGCAACAGTCTAATAGCACTGAGACTTTAATCACTGCACCACCAGAGAGGCCCCCAAAATAAATTTTTAACAGTGCACTTACTGAGTCAAAGCAAATTCAAATTCCACATCACATAATGCCTGTAAGTTCTCTAAAAAGCCTTTGCCCAGCAGTCATGCCATTTTTGTGTATTCTCTCAGACTCTCCACGTTTAGTCACCTTGGTTTCTTCTATTTCCTTAACATTTCTCAACGTTATTTTTTCTCTGTTACTTAGTTCAGGCCCTCATTTCTTGATTGACTTATTGCAGCACAGTCTAAATCCATTTCCTTCACATTTGTCTTGTATACCTGAAAACAAATTCATCCATATTTATCTATAGTTCTCTCTCCCTTGTATACACATATACAGGTGTGTGCCTCTTTCCATGATATTTATCATAAGAGAAAAACAACATTTTTATGACATACTTAACCCCCTGCTTACTTTTCTAGCCTAGCCTCAACATTCATGACCAGAATAATGAAATTCAAAAATTAAAAAAAAAAGTTTCAGACATTCTGAATTTTCATTATAAAATAATCACTATTGTAGATAGTGTACGAAGAAAAAACTTCAGGCATTTCCTGTAAATGTCTACTATAAGAAACTACTTGCGGGCCCTCCCTGGTAGTGCAGTGGGTTAAGAAATGCACTGTGAAGTAAACCATAGCCACTACAGCATGAGTTTGATCCCTGCCGCTGGCTGGGAAGGTGACCCACATGACGCAGGCAGACCTCTCCTGCCTGGCCCGCTGCTCCCCTCCACAGTGGATTTCAGTCCATCTGTCTGTTCTGAACCCTGCTCTGTCTGGTGGATTCTCTCACCTCCCCTGCACCTCTGGCCTGTACCCCCAGTGCTTGTACGCATAAATAAATAAGTCTTAAAAAAAAAAAACTACTTGCACTCCCTAATATGGTGTGTTCTCTCTTATCTTGGGAACTTTCCACTGCATGCCCATCTATGCCAGTGAACATCCTCTTTCAGTTCTTTGACTGAATCCTGTTGCTTTCAAACTCAGCTTATTCTTCATTTTTTTCATGATGCACTGATCTTCCCCAGCTAGATTGGCTGTCCTTCTTCCCCATTATCTGTATTTAATCTGTAGCAATCATTGCTTTTTGTTCTAATTATTCACTAGTGTTCTATGTCATTTGACTATAATCTCTTTGAGGACAGAGATTATAACATTATATTTGCCTGACAGCTTGAATCACAGGATTCACCAGTTTTTTTTGGAGGAATGATAGCCGTTTTCATTGATTAACAGAAAATTACTATTCCTGGAGCCAGTAAGAAATCATAATCTACTCCTGCTGCAAAAGGAAAAATATGTGCCCTGCAGGCTTTCTTTTGGCTCCAGCTGCCTTTGTTTTGGTGCATGTCTCCTGTGGAGTAATATGACTATTTATTGGCATATGCTGTCTCCTCTCATTTATTTAAAAAAAAAAAAGGCAACATTTGAGGAAAATAATACTGGCAGGTACAGTAATTTTGAATGAAATAGTTTGAACCCATTTTGCATTATTTTTTGGGATTAAAAGCCATGAATTTCATACTATTTCTAGAGAATGTCTGAAAATTTTTCTTTTTTATTACTGTGAATTGCTAATTATTTTTTATTAAAGATAGAGTAGAACTGTTAAAACTGAACTATTTCTTTTAGATTTTAGTTTTCTAATCAAATAAGGCCTTTGAAGTGAAAGTCTTGAGGGGTGGGGTTAGGGACTCCGGATGAAGGCAGAAAGAGCACAAGGGACTGAGGTGACAGTGCACAGGTAAAATGGTGGTGGGAATTCCCTGGGGACTACTATTGCTGTCAAATATATTTAAATAAAAATTTTTTAAAATTTAAAAAGTCTTTATCTAAAAAAATATAAAGTGAAAGTTTTATGTGTTTGTCTATAATGCAGCCACTGGAACTGAACTCCAGAATGGTAGTTACAGAGGTACTATTCTAAAGATCAAACTAACCCCAACCTTGATTGACTCTTATCCTACTGGGAGATATCTGTGCATGGGGCAAGGGAGATATAGGAAATCATGTTACTTCCTTTTAGGGTTTTGTAAAATCCTTTTACTGCTTTTACAAAAATATGGTCTAAAAGAAGAAAAACAAAAGCTCACCTAAGTTTTTTTTTTTTTTTAAATTATAGTATACTCAGTGAATTGAAAAGAGAGACAGTGCTCTGGTAAATCCTCTCACCCCGCTCCCCACCCCCCACACTTCTGGTCTACACTCCAGTTCTTCTATGCATAAATGAATGAATAAATCTTAAAAAAAAAAAAAGAAAGGAAGGAAGGAAGGGAGGGAGACAGGGAAGGAGGGAGACAGTGGATAGAGTGCCTGGACTGTTTTCGTATTGTTTCTTACTGGACTTGCTAGACTATACATTTGAATTCCCTATACAGATTTAATAGATAGGTACTTTAATTTTCTTTTAAGTGAATGGATTAAGGTGTGAAGGTTTTGGATGCATTTAATAATTCAGTATTACCTGAGCACTCACTATACTTTTGCATTTGGAATTAGAGAGACACTTCTTGATTGTTTGGAACTTGGAACATGCAGAGTTTGACCTAATTGACATAACCTATTAATTGCCAGTAGTGCCTCCACTCCTCCCCATTGTCTTAAGGAGAACTCTCACGTTATTTTCAAAGGCCTGAGAGGGGATTTAGAAGTGGCAGCAATATCCTGTTTTAAAATCGCTAATTGGGCCTCCCTGGGGGCACAGTGGGTTAAGCAACACACTATGAAGCAACCCTCAGTCACTGCAGCACGAGTTCAATCCCTGCTGTGTTCAATCCCTGCTGCTGGCCAGGGAGGGGACCCAAATGGCACGGCAGACCTCTCCTGCTGTGCCCGCTGCTCCCCTCAGCAGTGTACTTCTGTTGATCTGCCTGTTCTGCTCCCTGATCTGTCTGTGGTGAATCCTCTCACCCCCATGCCTCAGGCCTGTACCCCAGTGCTTGTATGCATAAATAAATAGATCTTAAATAAATAAATAAAACTGCTATTTTTCCTGTTTTAGAAGTAGGAATTGTCGATTGAATATACAAAATGGGATTTAAGAAATTCAAAATATGCAGAGTACTTGACATAATATGAGAAGTCTGTTAGGTTACTGATTTTGCACTTTAGTGTAAAGATTTTGGATTTATTTCAAAAACCAATGAGTTCTCACTGAGATGTTACTAGTAAAAGAATAATAATGGAAAATGCTAGTCCTGCTGTGAGGAATGAAGAACAAAACAGGGTTTTCAGGGATGATATTCTCGAGCAATGTAAGGTCGTATATCACTCTGCATGTAATGTAAATACCATGTATAAGACTTACTGTATACCAAGTTGGGAGGAAAAATTCTTCTTAAAGTAAATCTTAAGAGAATTAAGTCCTTTTTTGTTTCAGTTGTGACTTGAATAACTCTTAAAACAGCCTTGGTATTTACATGTTTCCTTCTGAAATAATTTACATAAAAATATTACTTATATGATATCACCTAAAAGAGTGTATTCAATTCTCCCCCCCAAAGAAAAATTCCAACAATTTTAAACTGACCCCCAAATAAATTGTATGTACTTTGCTTCTATAATATCACAAATTCACGTAGTCTAAAAATTCACTTTGAAATGGTGAATGTTTTGATAGGCTTATCCATTTAGTCCAGCCCTTTTCCATTTTTTCTGTAATTAAAAGATCTGTTTTACAGGTGAATTGTTTTTTCTTTTTCACAATCTCATATGTACTTGTGATACCTTCGAGAGTATGTTGCATGTTTCTGTTAACCCTCTTTAGCCTTTTGCCTCCTGATATACACTGAGTTTCTTCAGGCAATAAAAATTTGGATTTTCAGGCAATAAAAATGTTGGTTTTTATAGTTAATTACCACGGAGGAATTTTGCTCTTCAGATGTCCTTCACTCAGCTTTGTAAAAAGATGCTGGAATCTTATTGATGCTCATTTAAAGGGTTATTAACTTTGGAATACCCAAATAAGTAGCAGCAAATGGCTCTTGTAAGCTAAATTAGTATTGAAACTTTATGTTGAGCATATATGACTACCAAGGAGCCATTCATTTACTTAGAATCCCTTCCCATAATGATTGCCGTATAAAAGTAATTAACTCTTCATAGTCTTGATATTATTTTCTAGAGTATCATTATTTAATTTTAAATTCTTGTCCTGTAAATTTTTCCATTTGTAAAGGAAATAAGACTTGGCATCAGTTATTAGCTGTGTGGGAGCTTAATGTACTGAGCCTGCCTCTTTTCACTAAGTGGGCTTTTGGGTCTTTCCAAAATGAATACTCTGAGAGGATGGTGACACTGTAGCCCACTTATCAATAGTAAATTTGGTAAATCATCTGTTACTTTCTTACTTGATTCTTTTCTCATTCTTGAGAGAAACAAGCTAGAGATTTTAGTCTATATTTCATGACATAATATTACTGAGAAATAACAGCTTTTTATAAAATATTTTGTAGGACCTGAAATATAAGTACCATTAGTATGATACAGCACATCACTGAAATTCATTTATACATTCATTTGTACAGAAAAACTTTACCGAATGCTTCTCATGACCAGACATTGGTATAGGCACTAGAGATACTTTAGTGCGTATGAGATTCTTTGTCAGCAGTTTGATCATTGTGTATACCTTACAGGTTGCTATGAAGGTTAAAGTTAATACATGTCAGGCAAACCAACAGTAACACAAATAAGTTCTTAGTAAATGTTAGCTATAATCATCATCATTATTATTCCTTTAATGGAGAGGCAGATAACAAATAAATGAAATACATAAATAATTTTATGCTGTGAGCAGTGCTTTGACTGTATGAGGAGAGATTGCAACTTAGTGAGGGTCGTCCAGGAAAGTCTAATAAATGCATGTGTGACCTACTCGAAGAATTGGGAATAATTTTACAAAAGCCCTCTGTGAAGACTCAAAATTGGGGGATAGGATGCTGTTTTAAAAAAAGAAAAGAAAAAAGAGCCCATGTAACTGAAGCATAATAAATCATGGAATAAGAAATACTAGGGAGCTAGAATCTGTAGCAGAGCCAGATCAGATCATATCGCTAAAGTATTTTTTGCACTATTTGGAGTAAGAAATTAAGAATAGCGTACATTTCTTTTAAACTGTTTTAGGGAATATTATTATATGGCACAATGCAATTACAGCATGTCCTAAACTACTTTTCAATACAACATTATTTTGATCTATCATTGATGAGAGAACAACAATTCCTGCCAACATTTAAGAAAATGTTATTCAAGGTCATAGTTTCCTTGTAGGTGATTTTGCTTAAAGTCAGTCTCCAAGAACTTATTAACAAAGTTAGTGAGGATTTACCGTATTTATACAAGCTTTTGACTTATGACAATAAATAACTTTCTTCTGCAGAAATTTTTTTTAACATATCAGGTACCCAGGAATTTGGTTTTCTTTCATATTCCTAAATTTTCCTTCCCTTGTATATGTGAAGTTTGCACTAAATTGATAATTTCTAGTACTTCTTTTTGCCTGTAAAATCTGTCACGTAAGTTTTCAATGTAAGTACTTGAGTAGAGATGGACCTGAGTGTGATAACTCTGTCAGGACATACCACAACAGTGTCAGTTACATAAAGGCCATGCTGAGCCTAGTAGAAACCAGAGAGCAGTCCTAAATTTGGAGAATGGGTATAAAATATAGGTGAAATGTATATTTCCTTTTTTTCTTTTTTTTTTTTTTAATAGAGGAAAGTACTTTGGTTTTTGACCAGGCACATGTTTATTTTCTTAGTCAGAAGATGTTAGAAAAGACAAACATTATAAATAGGGTAAGGTCAATGAAATTTTCCAGACCCACTGAATTTAGAAATTATTTTGTGACCTGACTTATATTCTGATAAGTTTGTAATCCAAGATAATGGTTCTATAGTCAATTTGTATCATCATTAATTTCAAGTGCTCGTGAGCCTCAAAAATAGGGATCACTGATGCATAAAATTTGTTGGCACAATTTTATTTGGTTAATGACTTGAGTATTTGGTTAATGATTTGATTCCAGTATGAATCAAATAATATAAATGCTTGAGACCAGAGGAAAATTCTTAACTTATATAGCCAGGGCAACAATTTGTGTTTTTATTTTAAGCTCCCCTAGTTTTAGAATCTAAAAGACAAAAATCTGTGTCCTAAATTTATAAGCGTGCTGCTGTTAAGTTCTGAAATGACTTAATGAGGTTGCTTCTTTTCCTTGTCTGCTTTTCTTTAGGTCATTTATAGCAAATACACAGACCTGGTTCCTAAGGAGGTCATGAATGCAGATGACCCAGACCTGCAAAGACCAGATGAAGAAGCCATTAAAGAGGTAACAGGAGAGTGATACATATAATTATTTCAGATGACTTTTTACTTCTTCATTAACATCCTCACTGTCAATGTGTGGTATTTCTTATTTCAGATAACAGAAAAGACAAGGGTAGCCTTAGAAAAATCTGTGTCACAGAAGGTTGCTGCAGCCATGCCCGTTCGAGCAGCTGATAAGCTGGCTCCTGCTCAGTACATCCGGTATGAATCGTGCCTGCCTGTCTTCGTGTCACCTCAGACATGCTTGGGGCTGGGGGTCCTAGTATTGACTTTTACTCTCCTACTTAGTCATAAATGCAATTTTTTTGAAAAATGACCTTGAAGACTATTGACTCTGTACGGACAATTGAAAGTATTTTTTTTTTTAAATATCCACTTTTAAGATAAAACTATTGTGCTGTTTTCAAAATATTTCTTTGGTTAGATACTAAGAATTACTTATGACCTATCAGCCAAACCACAATTATTATTTATAGTTTTCAGCTTATGTATAATAAGCGTTCTATTATGTATAGTAGTTAATATCAAAAGCAATATTAACAGTGATAATTTTATGTAATACTATTATATAACATAATTATTGTGTATATTAATAAATATAATAATCATTAATGTCATAATAATCATTCTTAGACATAAATTTCGAGGGGTTTCAGTCAGTTAAATCTTTTTGTGGAAGGATGATTCACAGATAATTTAAGGAAACGTGCAAAGCTGGTAGGGCTGATACCATTATTCTTTCTCTGTTTCACAACCTATGATTAGTCAAAAACTAACTGTAAGTTTCCTGCTGAGAATATTATGGGGCATTATTTCTTCAAATGCAGACTTAAAAAATAGGTACTATTTTCTAGACCTCTTATCTGTGAAATTGAACATTGCCTTCAATGGTGGAAAATGGACAGGGATAGATTATGTGCAAAGTAATGTGACTGTGGTTTACATTTTGATCAGTATTGCTATTGACTATCTTATCTCCATGTTATGTGCGCTGCCTAAATATTTTACTTTTCCATCAATACTTTGTGAAAGGAATTGATAATGTATTCCAGTTTAAGGTTGTAATAGAAGAAAAATAGTTGTTTGAAAGCATGAAGTAGTTACACCTTTATTTTCATCTGCATTCTTCAGATACACACCATCGCAGCAAGGCGTGGCTTTCAATTCTGGAGCTAAACAAAGGGTCATTCGCATGGTGGAAATGCAGAAAGATCCAATGGAGCCACCAAGGTTCAAGTAAGTAGGTGGCTTTATGAGAATGAACCACAATACTTTAAAAAGATATCAAAGAAGAAAAGTATCCTGATTTGCCCATCAACAAGTGAATGATAATAAACTAGGAACTTCTATACATGAAATACTACTGAGCAGTAAAAAGGGATAAATTATTAGTATATTTAGAAACGCAGATAAATCTCAAAGTAATTTGCTGAGTGAAAGAAGCCAGACAAAAACAAGTATCTACTGTATGTACTGATTCTGTTATATAAAGCTCTAGCAAAGTAATCTATAATGACAAGAAATGGATCAATGGTTGCTTGTAGGGAAGAAGGCAAGGACAGAGAGGCAATGAGAGGAACAACAGGGATAGGCAAGCATAGACTGGCAGGTGATGGGTATAGCCACTGTCTTGACTATGATGTAATTGCATGTCAGTTGTACCTCAGTAAAGTTAAAAAAAAATTGCACTATGAAATGGTAATGATATTGTGGAGATGAGGTGGATAGTGATGATGACAAAGTTTGCCATGTCTTAATAGTTGTGGAAGTTGATTGGAGTATGATATATGAACATTTTGTACACATACTCTGTTTTTGTGTATGTTGTATATGTCTCTATGTGTATATAAAGTTTTAACTAATAAAAATGAGACAAGGAGATTTGAAACATGTTAATAACTAAGAGAGAAATGTGTGTATGTGTGTGTGTGTGTCACACTCTGATTGGTTTATACTTCAGGATTAATAAGAAAATTCCCCGAGGACCACCTTCTCCTCCTGCACCTGTCATGCATTCTCCCAGCCGAAAGGTAATATCTGCTGTAGTCTAAAATCTTTTTTTTATATTCATAATTATTAATTTAATATGAAACCTCCCATGGAATAAAAACTAGGTGGCTATACAGGTACAATTCTCCACACTGTTTTCCAAGATCAAGCAGGGAACCCTCGAAACTATAATGTGTAGTTCCCGTGTGCTTATGAGAATATGTGTTAAATGTTAAGTTCTTGCTCTTATTATTGTTACCCTAACTCATGCTCTTAATGGAATGAGTAGAATCTGCTATTTGATATGATGTTATAATTATAGGAAGTACCTGGTATAATTAGATATCTGATTGATAACCTTTTTTTAGGTATGCTTTATTACCTAACTGGAGTAACAAATGTTCAGCTGAAAAAAGGCTATGTCACCTTAACTGAAAAAATGCTAAACCAACATTTATAAATGTCAAAAATAATAGATTTTTTTCATTTTTTTATATTAGTTATTACTAGAATTTTTGATACAATATCATAGTATGTAGTGCTACCAAGCAAATGAGATTTTTGGTCTTTGACTAAATCCATCCATTGGCCAATGTATATTGAGCTGTCTTTGTATCTTTTTTATTTTTTTAAGATTTATTTATTTATGCATACAAGAACTGGGGTACAGGCCAGAGTGGTATGGGGGGTGAGAGGATTCACCAGAGACAGAATGGGGAGCAGAACAGGCAGATAAACAGAAGTACACTGCTGAGGGGAGCAGCGGGCACAGCAGGAGAGGTCTGCCGTGCCATGTGGGTCCCCTCCCTGGCCGGCAGCAGGGATCGAGCTCTTATAGGGATTGAACTCGTGCTGCAGTGGCTGTGGTTTGCTTCATAGTTTGTTGCTTAACCCACTGCGCCACCAGGGAGGCCCTTGAGCTATCTTTGAAGTAAAAAATTGCACTTGGGTTTTTACCTAGATTACAAATCTAAAAATATTTCTTCTCTTAACTCAGATGACTGTGAAGGAGCAACAAGAATGGAAGATTCCTCCTTGTATTTCAAACTGGAAAAATGCAAAGGTAATTAAGTTCTCACAGAATTAGTTTCTTAGGATTAGAACCCACTGGAAAACACACAAGAAGGAGCTTCAGCTTGGATAACTTTTGTTGAATCCTTAGCATCTTACCTAGTTGAATGTTTTCAAAAAGAAACACCCAAATTATGTGACTTCATTGTACTATAATAGAAATTTTAGTATGCCACTTGCATGAACACCATGTAGATTTTTTGAGAATTGTAGTTATCAGAAGCACATAGAAAAGGAATAGTTAGAATAAAGTAATGTACCAATGAAAAATAGTATCCTTTAGAAAATTCAAATTTATATCAAATTATTTCTGAATTAAAAAAAATTATTTCTGAATTAAATCATTTTAAATGACCATATTACAAAGCAATGACAATTTTTGGATATATTCAGTCCTTTTATTTGGCTTTTTTTTTTTTTTTTTAAGATTTATTTATTCATAGAAGAACTAGGGTACAGGCAAGAGGTGTGGGCGTGAGAGGATTCACCAGAGACAATGGGGAACAGAACAGGCAGGCTGACTAAAAGACACTGCTGAGGGGATCAGCGGGCAAGACAGGAGAGGTCTGCTGGGCCATGTGGGTCAGCTCCCTGGCTGGGGATTAGAAATTGCTGCAGTGGCTGCAGATGCTTCATAGTGCAGTGCTTATTAACCCTTGAGCCACCAGGGAAGGCCCCTCAGTCCTTTCATTTGTTAATTGTTTTTTCTGTTTATGACATTGCCTGTGTAATCTGTTTACATCTTTTATATCATTATTAATTGCCAGTTAGGAAAAATCCGTCAAATTATGTGGAATAAATTCCCTGATCACTATTTTCTCTTTTCCCCAAATATTATTTTATGATACTGTTTTTGATGAGTGTAGAAGACCCTTTAACCTTATAGATTAATTATAAATTATTCCTTAAAGAAAATTTTGTTCTCATCCTAAAGCAAAAAAGTTGTTGGATGATCTGATTTGGGTTGAATAATGTGTATGTGACTAGGTGGTATCTTGATCCTATAATATTTCCTTGCATTCGGTATAAATACCATGGACCAAGATCAGCAAGGTTGGGAGCCTAGTCAATTCTAGAACAATTTAGCTATGCCTGGAAGTTAGATGGATGTTCAAGTACATTCCTTGAATAGGATGCAAAACTTCAAAATCCAGAATCTCAGTTGTCAAGCAAACTTTATTTTTTCTCTGTTTACTAAAACTTACAGGGTTGCAAGAATCTGATGAGTTATTGAAACAGTAGAGATTAAACTGCCTATATGCTATGGTTTTAGTAATTTAGTGGACTGTTGTGTTTAGTTGTGGAACATCTATTTAGTTATTTGTTAGTGATTTTTTAATGATAATCCACAATTATTTAACATGAGAATCCATTTTCTCAGTTTCAGAAGTCACACTGCCCAAGTTTAAACCTTAGTTCACTCATTGATCAACTTTATGAATTTGGGTACATGCCCTAAGGCTTCTACTTCAGTATCTTCATTTGTTAAATGGGAACAATAATGTTACCAGCCTTATTAAGTGTATTTGAAGGTTAAATCAGACCAAAGATGTAAAGCTCTTTTTTTTTTTTTTCCAAAGATGTAAAGCTCTTAAACAGTCCTTCATACAAAGCACTCAGCATGATCTATTCTACTGCTATTACATAATTGTGAAGAAAGATGTAAGAAAAAGAACAGCAACTAAATGTTTGTCCAAATGGGCATTTAAATCTAACTTTAAAGAATCTATTGTTCATTTGTAACTGGTGTTTCTCCTGCTCTCACACTAGGGTTATACAATTCCATTAGACAAACGTCTGGCTGCTGATGGAAGAGGGCTGCAGACAGTTCACATCAATGAAAATTTTGCCAAATTGGCTGAAGCCCTCTACATTGCTGATCGGAAGGTTAGTCTGTCATAATTTAATCACTTAATGCTCTGAGAAGTTTTAAGTCAAATTTTGGCTAGCTAAAACACTGTGATTTTAGCTATAGTACTAAGAAAGAGATTCTCATCTGTGGTATGTATTGAAGCTCTACCCCTAATCTTAGCCTTTATGGACTTGTACACATACCCCACCATTGTGATTCAGCAACTTGTCATTCTAGATTACATAATTGTTGATTTAAGATATCCCCAAAATATCAGTGGAAGGCTAGACTAAATATTCTGATGAACTGCATGCTACAGCAACTGTCATTCATAGTATTAACTCTCAATGTTAAAGTATTAATAATGTGACTTTGAAGTTCACATACATCATGGAGTGTTTGAACATAGAAAGGTGTATCTCCTTTATCACAGTGAGCACCCTTCTAAAAATTATCTTTTGCAAACATAGGCTAAGGCTTTATCCTGAGTTGCTTTGATTGACTTCTAAGATGTAACCATTCATGTTACAAATGTTGTTGAAATCTTTCATTTTAGTTCATTTCTGAGAAAGTATTAATGAAACACAAGATTGAGTGTGGACACTATTGTTTCAACCACTAATATATCTTCCAAATTAAAAAAGCAGTGTCTTTGAGATAAGCAGTCCTTTAGTGGACAAGACTCTTTTTTAATCAGCAGTAACAAATATGAATTCATTATAAGTGTAATTTTAAGTCAGACTTTAGTCAGGGAATTATATAAGTTTTATTCCCTGACCACGTCTCATTTAACATCTGATTTTACTAATAGGCTCGTGAAGCTGTGGAAATGCGTGCTCAAGTAGAAAGAAAGATGGCGCAAAAAGAAAAGGAGAAACATGAAGAAAAACTTAGAGAAATGGCCCAGAAAGCCAGGGAAAGAAGAGCTGGGATCAAAACCCATGTGGAAAAAGGTGTGACATGCTCACTTTTGAATTGGATTTACTTTGTGGGTAATATGTATCTTGTTTTAGAAAAATCTCTTCATTTTTTTTACCATGCACAAAAATAGTACATGCATGTAAAGAAAAGGTAGATCTTTCAGGGATAAAGTAAAATGACAATAACCTTTGCCTTAATTATCTGATGCAGAAAGAAGTAAAGAATCTATGTCTAAATGTAAACCTTGAGGATGGGACTACACTGGACGTTTTTTAAGTTCTGAGAAATACACTTTTAAAAATCACATATTAGTCATATGATAGGCTTGATTTTCTCTTTTAATTTTCTTGAGATTTAGAAAGAGAAATAAGACCCCCAACTAAATCATTCAGTTCTCCATATGGTGAAATAGTCCAGAATTTTCCTGTCTTGTAGGCTAATAGACTTCTAATCACTAACTATCTCTGGTGTTAGTCTATACTGGTATATTCACTAGAGTAAGAAGATTAAGGAAAATTTTTTTTAAGACTTTACTTATTCATGCACACAAGAACTGGGGTACAGGCCAGAGGTGTGGGAGGTAAGAGGAGAGGATTCACCAGCGACAGAGTGGGGAACAGAGCAAGCAGATCAAATGAAGTGCTGAGGGGAGCAGCAGGCAAGGCAGAAGAGGTCTGCTATGCCATGTGGGTCACCTCTTCAAGAGACCAAGATGGCTGGATTAGAGTGAGAAAGGAACAGCAGGAAATAAGGTGTCAGTAGAAAGAGCAGGACCAGATTGCACGTAGCCTTAGTTTAGCCACTGTCAGGACTTGGCTTCTACTTAAATAACAGGGGAAACAACTAAATGATTTTGACCCTTAGAGACAAATCTGACATAGTAGAAGACTGTCAGATAGGCTTATAAAGAAGCAGGAAAATCATCTGGAAGGCTGTTGGAATGACCCAAACAAGAGATGATAGTGAAATGTTGTGAAAACATGGTCAAATTCTGGAGAAATTTTAGAGCTAGAGCTCACAAAATACACCTGTGGTTAAGGTAGAGCTATGAGAGAAAAAAGAAGTAAGGATGACCTCTGAATTTTTGACCTGAGCAGTTGGGGTAGATTGAGTTGTCATCTACTAATACTGAGAAGACTATAAGAGGAAAAGGTTTGGAATGAAAAGAACAGAAATTTAGTTGTGAACATGTTGCGATTAGTTATAGTTTAGCATTCGACAGTGGGGAGGTAAGCAGGGTTATAAGTAACAATGCATTTCTTCAAATTGTATGTAAGTGACTTAATGAGGCAAGATAGAAATACCTGCCCAGATAATTTAAAAGACATTTCACCAAAAGGGATATACAAATGGCCAACAGGCATATGAAAAGATGTTCAACATCTCTCATAATCTGGGAAATGCAAATTAAAACCACAATGAGGTACTACCTTACACCTGTAAGAATGGCATATATCAAAAAAACCAACAACAATACATGCTGGCGAGGTTGTGGAGGAAAAGGAACCTTACTACACTGCTGGTGGGAATGCAAGTTAGTCCAACCACTTTGGAAGACTGTATGGGAGGTTCCTCGGCCTACTAGAGTTGGAACTACCATATGATCCGGCAATCCCACTCCTAGGAAACTACCCAAAGGACACAAAAACACTGATCCCAAAGAGTACCTGTACCCCCATGTTTATTGCAGCACTATTTGTAATTGGTAAGACCTGGAAACAGCCCAAA
>JAGFMF010011747.1:2984492-2999211 GCA_019455555.1 Galemys pyrenaicus | reverse complement strand
ACAATGGAATACTACTCAGCAATCAAGAATAAGAAACTAGGGACATTTGAAGAAACATGGATGGAACTAGAAGGAATTATACTCAGTGAAACAAGTCAGAGGGCACAAGAAAAATATCGGATGACCTCGCTTTTAGGAGGAATGTGAAAAAACAAACAAACTACAATCAAAACAAAAAATAAAAAGGGAGAAAACGAAACAAACAACAACAACAAAAAACAACAACGAGAAAACTAAAGGAAATGGGCAATCATAACCAAAAACAACCAAACAATCAAATAACAACTCAACAAGCTCAAAAGATTAAAGATAAACCCAAGGGACCATGGGGGTGGGAGGAGGGAGGGGAGGGCAAAGACGGTGATGAGATGTAAAGAGCACAAGGGACTGAGGTGACGGTGCACGGGTGAAATGGTGGTGGGAACCCGCTGGGGAAAACAAACGATGTCAAATGCAATTAAATATAATAAAATTTTAAAAAAAAAGAATTATATAAAAGTAAAGTCAATCACATGAAAAAAAATTCTGTACTATTAAGTGAAAAAACAGATTAACAAACCTAAATATGCAGTACAATACCTATATATTCAATATGTAGTATACTCACATGTTATACTCATATAGATTAATAGTATAATATGAAATAAATATAAGCCACAGTGTTAAAAAAAAAAAAAATACCTGCCCGCTGTGCACCTAACCTCTGAAGGTTATTAGAAGTTAAACTTTTCTGAATCTCAGTTCTCTAAAGTAGTAAGGGAAAAACTGGTTCTTGAGAAATTAATTAGAATTTCAAAAAAAATATTTTGCCAGATATTAACAAAAACTTACATTTATTATGGCAGGTACCACTCCGAAGCACTTTGCATGTGTCACCTCACAGAACCCCTGCAGCAGTCCTGTTAGTGTTACTGATGTACAGAGTAGGACACCTGCTACTCTGCTCAGAGCGACTGAGTTATCTGCACAGGTTACAAGTCACAGTACTGATCTCATAGAAACAAGTCAGTTACTGACACCAGGTCATACTGCTAATTAATCATAGAAACATGATTTGAATCCAGACAGGCTAGTTCCATAATCATGCTCATAACTAAACTATTTTCCCTTTGGAAATAAACACAATAAAGATCTGTCTGTAGACCACAAAAAAAATGTTCTTTATTCAGAAGCAAACTTTGAAAATAAAAGGGTGAACTTATGCATAATTCTTTTTTCCTGCATTTTATAATGAAAATTTTAACACATGGAAAATTGAAAGATTTGTACAGCGAACTCCCATATCTCCACTGTGTAGATAACACAGTATTTTTTTTAACAATTAATATTGCTGAAAGTGCTATACCACGTATCTAGCCGTCTTCTGTCCATCTATCAATCAACCTTATTTGATGCATTTCCAAGTAAGTCAAAAACACCAGTCCACTTTACCCCTCAACACTATAGCTGTGTTCATGAGTCTGTAATACCCATTAAAACATTAAACTAGTATTATTGGATTTAAATTAATTGCCAGTATGGTTAAATGGACTGTAGAGAAGCTCATGGAATTTCCTAAGTTTAGAATGTGCTCATTCAAAACAGTAATGGGTAATAGTAATGTAATATTCAAATCTTTCCACACAGAGGATGGGGAGGCACGTGAGAGAGATGAAATCCGGCATGACAGGCGAAAAGAAAGACAGCATGACCGGAATCTCTCCAGGGCAGCTCCTGATAAGAGGTGGGTGCTCTCTCAGATAAAAACAACCTGTGAAGAGTGAGTGGCCTGTGTAAACCTTTTAGTGAGGAGATTTAGTACTAAGGCCAGTTTTAGTTCTCACCTTTCCTCTTTTTTGATGACTTAATAAATTACTTATTTTCTTGCACTTAGCTACTTATTTTGTCTTAGAACAATTGACTGCCTCGAAGTAATATTCCATCACTATCTATCCCAGTGTCAACTAGATGTTATAATTATATGGATATAGAAAAGCAAATTCAGATCATGTTTGTAAAAAGAGAATAGTGGGTGATAGGACTATTCTGATCTGTTCTTCAAATGGTGAGACAAAATTTGTGTTCCTATTCTAGCCAGGAAATAAGCTGCCAAGTCTTTTTTGAGATCCTTTTACGTGCTTAGTACTGTACCAAGTACAGTGGGGAAGAAAAGCAGGTTTCGTAAGTAGTAAAAATCTGCCTCATCTCATAAACAGTTTAACTTAAAATTTTGAAAGAGTTGTCATATAAAATGATTGTATATTGACACATCACTCTTGATAAGTACAAAATGATTTAAAAAAAAGATATATGTATGAGGGACTTCAAATAAAGTATAGATTGTGGAAGTTTGTGGCTCACCAAAGGAGGAGACTGAAATTGTAAGGTTGAGGAAACACACTATAAATATGGACAGGGGGTATTTATTAATATTAGGTGCATATGTAGAACATTTTATTTCAAAATGAGCAGTTTTCCATACTTTCATTATCTTATGGGCTGATGAAATGCATTTTTTAATTCATCTTTTTTTTTTTAAGATTTATTTATTTATGCATACAAGCGCTTGGGTACAGGCTAGAGGTGCAGGCTGTGAGAGGATCCACCAGAGATAAAGCAGGGAGCAGAACAGGCAGACTGACTGAAATACATTGCTGAGGGGAGCAGCAGGCACGGCAGGAGAGATCTGCTACACCATGTGGGTTCCCTCCTGGCCGGCAGCAGGCATCAAACTCATGCTGCAGTGGCTGCGGTTTGCTTCATAGTGCATTGTTGAACCCGTTGCACCACCAGCGAGGCCCCATAATTCATATTTTTAAAATGAAAAAAGTATTTGTTTTTAATGACATAGTTCCTCTTTCATGGAGAAGCAGAATATCTGAATTTAGGGTTGTGAGTGAATGAATATACAGTGTAAAAGAGGAATGAAATGTGAATGTATGTAGTCAATCAGACTCTTGTTCTAAAATTCCTAAACTATAAAAACCAAAATAGCTCTGTAGATAAATGAGAATTGATAGCATGGATAGCATTGACTACAAGCCCTATACTTGTAATCAAATAAAATCAGATGTCTGTAGAAATCACTTTAAGTCCTTAGCTTCTAGCAAAAAAAGTGATGGTTACCATGATGTCATTATGACATAGATTGTGTACATACAGTAGAGGGGAAGGTTAATCTTAACATTAAAAGTCATACAGAGCAATCCAGTCATTAACATGTGTACCTCAAATTCTCGTAGGTTAAAATAACTAATTGTGGTTGGCTAAAAGAACTGGTTCTAGTTTATTGACAGTAATTCATATAATACATCTAATTTTTGTCCAGTCCCCCATACCTCATATAGTAATAGCAAGTATGGACCATATCAATTTCTTACTTCAGCACTCGTTGATAGCTTGCATTAAAGACATCATATCAAGAATGAGACTCTTGGCAGCTCCTTAGCTAACAGGAAGGCTCATCTAGTAATCACATATGTGAAACCCTCCATAGGCTACCAACCCAGTAATGCGTTATGCAGAGTGTGTTCACAAGTGTGAAAGAACATACTGCTCCTTTATCTCTTAGAATGATTCTAGTTGTAAGTTGAAATTCAGCTTGCTTGTGAAGAGTTTTCAATTAGCGGCATCATGTTTCAAAACAGATCCAAACTTCAGAGAAACGAAAACCGAGATATCAGTGAAGTCATTGCCCTTGGTGTGCCCAATCCGCGGACTTCCAATGAAGTTCAGTATGACCAGAGGCTCTTCAACCAGACCAAGGTACAGGAGTTTAGGACCAGTGCATCTCAAGTGTTGTTATGATTACTGATTTTCAGGGAAGAGGAAATTCATATATCGTAATTGGAAGTTGTAACTTAAGAGACAAGTAAAATGAAACAGCTCCGATTTTGACTTTACAGTTCACTTAAGATTTTTGAGAAAAATTAGGAAGAAACTTGATCTGGTGTGTCACTCTTTTATTTTTAAAATAGAGCCCGTGTTCTACTGAAGTATCTCGAATTATTTTTTGTTGATCTTTGGGGGAAAAAAATGTAACGCTACAGTAGCACAATAAACTTGAAATCTTTAAAAAAAAAAAAAAACTAAACAAGTAGACTAATTGTCAGGAAAATTTGATTTCTAGTGCCATATATTAGTTAGATAGGACATTGTAAATCTGAAATATTTTAATTCCCCCAGCATTGGCTGTTTACTGTGCATAATGTCAGTGAGACCAAAGATTTATCTTTGCCCTCAGGAAACTTGTAGTTTATTGGAAAAGACAGATACATGTCAGTAAGTAAATACAAGGTAAACTATGCTAAGAAGATAATAGTATAAAGTTCTACTGGAATATAGAAAGGGCAAATTAATTATGACATGCAAGTTTTAGGAATTTTTTTTTTAAAGACTTATTTATTTAGACATACAAGAACTGGGGTACAGGCCAGAATCCAGGGAGGTGAGAGGGTTCACCAGAGACAGAGCGAGGAACAGAACAGGTGGATCAACTGAAACACACTGCTGAGGGGAGCAGTGGGCAAGGCAGGAGATGTCTGCCACTCCATGTGGGTCCCCTCCCCGACTGGAGGCAGGGATCGAACTCATGCTGCAGTTTGCTTCATAGTGCATTGCTTAATCTACTGCACCACCAGGGAGGGCCAATTTTTTTTTTAAAAGATTTATTTATGCATACAAGAGCTGGGTTACAGGCCAGAATCCAGGGAGGTGAAATGGTTCACCAGAGACAGAGCTGGGAGCAGAACAGGCAGACTGACCGAAACACACTGCTGAGGGGAGCAATGGGCGAGGCAGGAGAGGTCTGCTGCGCCATGTGGGTCCCCCCCTGGCCAGAGGCAGGGATCAAACCCGTGCTACAATTTCTGCCATTTGCTTCATAGTGCTTTGCTTAATCCACTGTGGCACCAGGGAGGCCCAGTTTCAGGAAGTTTTAAAGGTAGTATTTGAGTACACTCATCTGGTTATTGTTGGGTGCCTACATATATTCCTGGTATTGTTCTAAGTCTTTTACTTGTATAATTTCGCTCAATTCTTACTAAATTCCTATGAAGTCATACTGTTTCCTCTATTTATAGAGGAGGAAATTGAGATACATAGAGCTATATAGCTTGTAATATATGGAGCTCATAACTGATGACCTAAGATTCAAATGTGGGCTATCTTGATTCCAAAGCTGTGTTTCTAAACACTACAATGGCAACTTACCAACCTGAGCAAAGAGGATTAGCAAAGTTCCACATAAGTATTTATTGAACAATTAACTTTGCAAACTTAAGCTTAAAGAACTTAAAAGTTGTGATGAAAACTTTCCTAAAAAGGCACTATAACCACCCAAATATATGAAACAAGTTTATTTAATGCTAACTTAAGGGTTACATTGAGTATGTCATCTCATGCTATTATAATGTCTTTAGGCAAGGGGTGTAACTTCATGTAAATACTTTGTAATTATCTCCTCTTATTGCCACTATATATCTATACAAGTTGAAATTGCCAAGTACCGACTCATAGTAGTATTTTAAAATTTTAATTAACTACTTTAATAAAGTAGTCTAACTCTAAGTGACTTATTTAAGAACCTGAGGGTGATTTGAAAAAGTTTATGACCTTTGTGAGCTTTTTATGAAGATCTTTTTTAATTTGAAAATGTAAAAGTATTTGTCACGCGAATGATTCAACATTTAATAAATAGTAACATACATTTTCATTTAACATCATCTTTCCCATCAGGGTATGGACAGTGGTTTTGCAGGTGGAGAAGATGAAATTTACAATGTTTACGATCAAGCCTGGAGAGGTGGTAAAGACATGGCCCAGAATATTTACAGACCCAGTAAAAATCTGGACAAGGACATGTATGGTGATGACCTAGAAGCCAGAATAAAGACCAACAGGTACCACAGCAAAAAGCTTAGTTTCGGTGTTTGTACTAGTGAAAACAAGGCAGTTCTAGTTCTCTTTCTTTTCTCCTAGATTTGTTCCCGATAAGGAGTTTTCTGGCTCAGATCGTAGGCAGAGAGGCCGAGAAGGACCTGTTCAGTTTGAGGAAGATCCTTTTGGTTTGGACAAGTTTTTGGAAGAAGCCAAACAACACGGTGGCTCTAAAAGACCTTCAGACAGCAATCGCCCCAAGGAGCATGAGCATGAAGGCAAGAAGAGGAGAAAGGAATAAGATACACCTCTCTTCAGAGTAAATGAACTATTATTCAAAACCCTCATGATGCAACTCACATGGGGAAACACTTTGTAAATGACCAGGATGAAAACCAAATCTGGGTGTCAGAACCTAGCGCTACTTTTTATTATGGGAGAAGGGGGGTGGGGATGGAAAATTCTACTTTGAACTATTTAGTTTTTTTAAAAGAGTGGGTTGTGTTTGTCTTTTCTCCCCCTTTTGGCATTTATAGAACATGCTCCCCACACACAAAATTAAAATCATTTCCTTTCGTGTGACATCAGTACTTCAGGGTTAATATTTTGAGTAAGAACAACTACAAGTTAACCCAACTACAGTGAGTAGGAGGTTGTTCATATATTGGAACTGTCCTGCCCATGTTTGCCCCTATTGCACTGTTTTAATTTGGAGTGGGGAAAGTAATAAGCTCTGCTTGGTGCAACTATTTGTTTCAAATAAAAACATTTAGACAAAAATTTCCATTTTGTTTTCTTTAATAGGCAATTAACAGTCTCAAAAGTCTTTCTCTTCATCAGATGTTTGATCCCCTTGCAAAACTTTTGGTCTTTGAGCTTGAACAAAGAGCTGAAAAAAAATCAGACAAGCACTGTAAGGAAAGGCAATGTCTGCAAAAACATTTTCAAACTGAAAAGTGGCACTTTAAGACAGTGACTTTTTATTACAGTCAACATCATTAAGTCAAGAGGATGTTATTTGTTCCTTGTTCTTAAGATTCTGAACAGTAATTAAAAGTTGTAAATCAGTCTGACCCAAGGTCACGTAGTAAGCAGAAAAAATAGGATTTCAACCCAACTCTGCCTGGATTGTAATTTTTAAGATCCCACTCTTCCATTTAACAACATTAAAAGTTCTTTCCCTAGACCTTACAGAGCTGGGCAGACTACCACCACCACTCTTTAACACATCTCCCAATGTGTCATTCCATGCTCTGACTTATTTAAATCAACATACAGAAAGCTCATAAACAGGATCCAAAACAACATGTACCTTTACTCCATCAATAACATGATTTTCCTGTTGTAGTGCATTATGAAGTTCTTCTTCTGAAGAAAACTGAATCCAACCCAAACCTTTGTGAAAGCCAGTCTCTTTGTCCTAAAAATTTTAAATTTAGGAGAAAAGTCATTCACATGAGCTGCAAAGCAAACTACCATATTTTCCTTCTGCCAGAATGGGGTAATAGACTTCAACATACCAAAAACCTCGCTTTAATACAGTTACCCTCAGGCCCGCCCTGGTGGCGCAGTGGGTTAAGCAACGCACTGTGAAGCTAACAGCAGCCACTACAGCACAAGTTTGATCCCTGCCACCGGCCAGGGAGGAGACCCACATGGCATAGCAGACCTCTCCTGCCTCACCCGCTCTTCCCCTCAGCAGTGTGTTTCTGTCAATCTGCCTATTCTGCATCCTGCTCTGTCTGGTGGATTCTCTGACACTCCCACACCTCTGGCCTATACCGGAGTGCTTGTATGCATAAATAAATAAATCTTTAAAAAAAAAAAATACAGTTACCCTCCTAAATAACCAAGAGTTAGTCCCTGTGTTAATATTTTCTGTTTTCTGCCATTCAAGAAATAAAATATGGGTAATAAGCTAGCTTTCTGTGTCATTCTAGATACAAATCTCACAGTAAGTAAAGAGAAATTTTGATAGCATATTGAAATACTCTTCCTGTTTATAACTTCTTTACTTCTACAAACTGGAAAATTAAGCCAAAAAACCTAGCTACATTTCTGGTAATTAATGAGACAGTTACCCTCATCACCACCACTGTTACCATCACATGTGCCTAATGAATAAGAAAAAAAAAATGTTAAAAATGACCCTTAACTTACCTAGTTTCAGACTTCTCAAACAATTGTTACTCCCCCCCTCATGCAAAAGGCAGCCCTGATAACATATGTAAATTGTCTTAAGCCAATAAGCTTGTGGTAACTTGTTATCTAACAATAACACAAATGCCTAGGATGAGGATTTTTTTTACTTTTTTAATCATTATCACCCATAATTTTATCAATAAAGATATTGAAGAGCTTCCCTACATTAGAAATCCATCTAAGTTGACATGCTCTAATGGAAAAAAAAAAATCAAGAATTTGAGGTTAACATAAATTTTTCTTAAAAAAAAATAATACTCACAAAAGGTAGAGTACACTTTCGTACGTGTCCAAACTGTGCAAAGTGTTCTCTCAGCGTAACTATGGGAGGGAGAAATATTAAAAGTAGTTATTGTATTTTGTATTCTCCACCCTAGCTTGTAGAATTCAAAAGGGTTCCTAAAGTCCCCAAATTTTTTGTAAAGAGACGCTACTTTGCAGTTCATTGAAGCCTTAAGATTTACAGAACAGCTTTGGGTTTGACTCAAACTGCAGGGAAGCAGATTTAAGGAGGTGGGGACATGCACAGATAAACTCCTGGGTTGACTGTAGTCTTCATCCCCAACAAATATTGAATGTCCTCATCACACTAGGTACCTAGGCCAAATGCATCTTTACTGAATATGTTACTGGGCACCTACTGCAATACAAGACAATATATTAGCCATCTTTCAGAGGTCTCAACAAGGAATAGTACATAATTGTGATGATCAGAAAATGTTAAGAGCTTTTCTCTTTTTAACTACAGTACTTGTACTTTTGCTATTTGCATTTTGTATTACCTACTTCTTTTCCCTTGTTCATCTAAATTTCTTTTGATCAATAACTGCCTGTATTTGTTGTAGGTCTTTACCTACACTTTACCACCACCATTACACCATAAGCAACCTGAATGTTGATTCCACTGTGTCCACAGTGACTGATACACAAGAGGGCAATATTAGCTGAATGAAGAAATATATGTCCTATAATCCTTCAATAAGCAACAAGAACTCTACACAGTTGGCCAAACCCATCTAACTAGATCACAACCTCAGAGAACATGTTACTGGGGGATAAATAAAACAGTGTTAGACACATTTTAAAGGTACTAAAATTTCTAGAAAACATTCATTTCTCAAAAAAATTCCTTTTTCCATATCACTTACAAATATTACTGATAAACAGCTGCAAGCACCAAGAACGATGCCAATCACATACTAGATGTGCCTTAGACAGTTGAATGGATGAACTGAGAAACCGTTTCAAAGTTGTATGCTATGCAGACTCTTTAAGGGTTTTAAACCAGTCTATTATGGTCTGGAAACCCACATCCAAAAGATGCTAGTGGAACCACTCAGCCTCTCCACAGATCAAGTCTTCACCCACCACAAACTGGGAAGGTGGGGGCACAAATCTTATCTATTTTTCATCTTGGTACTCACAGCTGGGCCACAAAATCTAAAAGGAGAAGTAGTATATCCCTTTCTCCTGTTTTAAGGGGGCTGATCTGAAACAAATATTTACAAAAGTACTGGCGGCAGAGCCGGGATTTTTAGATTTCGGTAAGCAAATAAAGAATACACTATCTCAAAATGGCAGCTGACAAAAATTACTGTTGGTGAGATATTTCATTACTAATTACTCCCAAACCTCTCTCATGAGCTTTGACGTTGGTAATCATGAAAATAACTATCATGACTTAAGTACTTACTCTATACCTAGCACAAGTCTAAAAAGTCTACACATGAACTCATTTGACCGAATCAAACTTGACATAGGCATTATTGGTTCCATTTATAGAAGATAAAACTGGCCCTTTCCCCAAATTACCTTCAGTTATTCAGATTACCCAGTTGGAATTCTTAAAACTAAGAGTGTGACCTACGAGCCTACTGCTCAATCATGATACACTATCTCGTCGATCTAATGGTCAAAGAGACATTAAAGGCTTTTCAAACCCAACACATTCAAACTTTACTCCTATTCCTCTTTCGAACTGCTCCTAATTTTAACAAAATTCACTAACTTCCACACCTAAACGTCATTCCTCTTTCCCTCATTCACGAAAAGCTGTCCATCTTTTAAACATAAATAGATTTAACCCTCCCGGATACCACTGCCTTAGTTCAGCTACTCATTTTTTAACTAAATTAACAAAAGTTTCCTTCAGCTCGGCTACGATCTTACCACTCTGAATTTGTCCTGCACCCTGCAGAATCCCGTCAGAATCTTAAATTTTCAAGATTATAATAAAGCTTTCCACCAAATAACTGCGAAAGGCAGATGATCATGAATACGTGCCACAAAAGCTCAAGGGCTATCCCTGAATGGATATAACTGGAAACTGAATTTGTGTTCACTGGCTTGCTTGAGTGCTCCGCAGAAAGCAAGAGCTTTAGAGAATCGCTTGGACCTCAAAACTACAGCCCGACTGCAACTCCATCACTCACCTGCGTTAGCGGTCCAGGGAATTTTTCTGACAAAAGCAACGTGCCGGCCCACACTAGTACGCAGCGCCAGCGCGCCTCTCACTGCAGAGGCCGCCATTTTTAGGTTGATGCCCCTCCGTGACCCGTGACCTCAACCCCGGAAGGACCTGCCGGATCCTGGAGAAAGGGAATGTGCTTCCGGGTCAGAAGACTGTAGGCAGCGAAATGGGGAAGATGGCGGCGGCCGTGGGCTCTATGGCGACGCTGGCGGCAGAGCCGGGCGAGGACGCGTTTCGGAAGCTTTTCCGCTTCTACCGGCAGAGCCGCCCCGGGACCGCAGACCTGGGAGGAGTCATCGACTTCTCGGCGGCGCAAGCAACCTGCGGCACCGGGCCTGGCGCACTCAAGGTACGGAGGGATGAACGGCGCGCTTCTCCCGCTTGCATCGCCTCGCCTCGCCTCGCTTCTTGGAGGACTTCAGTGTCCTCGCCTCTTTTCGCTTACAGACTGTTGCAAATGGCTCTCGCCCTCTACGGACGCAAAGTTGAACTGCCCATGAGACCTCAAAATTTGCGACGAAGAGCTTTGCTGCCGATTTCTTCACGCGACCATTCCTGCCACCTGGGTCCAGAAATGCCTTTGAATTGGTGTTTAGTCTTTCTGTTACTTGTCCGTTTGCATTTATACCTCCATTTATGTTAAAGCCCGTGAAAAGTGTTTGGCGACATTAGGGAGCGTTCTACACCTTGTGAAAACCAAACTCCACGAGTAATCTCAGAATTGAAAGGGATTGATGTCAGATATGCCACTGCCCATAAAATCGGTGCTTGTCTTTGGGCCTTTTGGAAAGGATGCCTTAAAAGATTCTGAGATAACCTCTCAAAGTGAACAGCAAAGGGCAAATGAACCCCAGCATCGTCCATTATTTCTACCTTTTTATTTCTACCATGGAAATTAAGAAAAGCAAATTAGGATTGGAGGGGAGAGGGGACCCAGGGAGAACTGCATCTGCAGTGTATTGTGTATTTTCTTTACAGTAGCTTTTACGTTGATCTCTTCATTTATTTGTTCTTCCTGTTGTCCACAGATTGCTGGATGCAGCATCCTTTTCAAGCTTAGTAACAGCTCTAAATAAAATTGAGATGCTATAGTAATACCATATTTGTCTAGAATTCAGGTTCTTACCAACTTCTAACCCAGCTAACTTTTATTAGCAAATGTCAGAGTTGTCAAAATAAGTCGGTAGCTGTAGAATAATACACTTTTCTTATGGAAGGGCCTCCCATTCAGCAACTTTTACCCACATTTTACTATAATATATATATATATATATTTTAGAATATAAACAATCTTGAGGAGACATTATGTCTAGCACAGTACCTAAAAGGCAAGATTCAATAAATGTGTTACCTGTTAAGTACATAAAACTTGGGTATTTAGTTCCTTGCCTCAAAGCAGAGTGAAAAGTAGCAAATTAGAGAAGCACATTGGAGAAAATGATGATTAATAGTGCAGAAAGGAAAGGAGCAGAAAAATTTTTTAAAAGTTCAGAGGTTTCACTCAGCATAATGTGTAAAAAGACAGACTCACAAACTTCAGATCTGAGGCTGTTGCAGAATTACAGTGCAGTATTAAATATGGTCTTTCCAAGAAATCACTACAAGATATTTAAAATAAAAGCATTTTATCAGCCCATAGGCACCTGAAGAAGCCGGTCAGGACTTTCAGAATGGTACAAGTAGCCATTTTATTATAGAGACTATTTATACACCATCCACTTACTGGTATTTGTCTGGCAGATTTATGAGGATAAAAGATTATATCTCTTTGGAAGTTTTTTCTGCATGTCCTTTAGTGATGGCATATTGAATCTTCTAACCAATTAAATGAGTTATTCATAAGCTGCTTTTATGTGCAAAGAAATCTTCATAAGCATTCTAAGTAATTAACAAAGGCAAAAGTTCTAAGTTTCAATGTGAAGTTTTGTCTAAAAGATACAAATAGGTACAGTTATTTTTATCAAGTAGGATTCCCTATGTTTTATTGAAACATTACTTCTGTCTGATTAGAGCACTTTCCTTCTATTCTCTCACCCTCCCCAGCTTTCCTTATAGATCTGCTTAAACACTAACTGTATATATGCTTCAGAAGCATCATTGCACCTTAACTGGTTGGAGTATTCCAGTACACCAAACACTTTTCATGAACAGAGTCCTCTAAGAAATAACAAAGGTGATTTAATAGTTTTGAAGACCCAAATTAGCCTGCTTCTCATTACCTAATTTTATATAGCTCTCTAATATTTGTTAGTATATTGATGAGGATATAGTCTAAAGGGTTAAGTGACTTACCTAAAAGTCTTACATATCAAGAAAGTAGTGAACCAAAGTTTAGGACCCAAGAGTTAAAACTTCTTTAACTTTCCCCCATTCCAGAAATGTCCTTAGAGGTTAGAGGATCGCTGATTGACTTGTAAATAGCTCTAGCTCTCTGACTTATGTTTCCCTCCTTCCAGGTGGTCAGATCTCAGCTAAGTGTGTCCTCCGTGAGTGAGCATGATGCACAGAGAGCAGGACTTCAGCCAGTCAGCAAATGGCGAGCCTATGGACTTGAAGGCTATCCTGGTGAGTGCAGCTGACCTCAGAAGCAAAATCACTCAGTCGTCTATCTGCTTCCATAGGAGGAACAATAAGCAAGTACATGGACAAAGGAAACTAAACACGCAGAAAGGAATGTTCCATTCCTTAATTCTGCCTCATCTAAGATTTCCATTTATTTAGCTTTCCCAAAAGATAGACTATGGATCTGTAGTATCTACCTTCTAGCACAGAAATGTGACATACCAGGCACAAATAAAAAAATTAAGGATAGTGATTTTGGGCCCATACCATCATAACTCTAAACACCTGCTGTCAGAAGCACCACTTTGAATGATAGAGTAATTCATAATGATCACTTCAGTCACAAAAGTCCTACATTCTCAATTAACATAATCACCTTACAGGTAGAGAAATTAAGATAAGAATGAGTGGTAGATAATGTTATTAATTTTTTCAGGATTATTATGAACATATCTTATTTGGCCAAATAATCTTAGTATTTGTCTTCCCCTTTCTTTCCAGAAGACATAAAGTTAATACTGCATTTGCGATTTCAAATATGGATTGGAAACAATATCTTTTTAAATTAACTTGTATTGTACTGAAGGTCAGGTCTATTTATGTTACAGCTCCTAATCCGTTATAACCACTGATGCGTTTGTTAACATGGACAGATGTAACAATTTAGTGTTTCCTACTGAAGGACTTGCATACTTCCTTTCTGTAGTAAGGAATGAAATACTTCAGTTTTGAGACTGAAGTCACAAAGAGTTGAAGGTTGACTTTTATATATGAAAGCATTGCTCTATAAATGAAGAGCATACATCACCAGCGGCCCTTTAACTTTCAGGCCTTCCTCCTGTTTTCAAAGTCATGTTTCTCTACTGCTATGCCTTCTTCCCTTAACAGATTGTTCAAACAAGATTACCAATCTTGCATGGGTCTTCTGTAGTCAAATTAGTGTACTTACTTTTAAAGTTTTTCTGGGATTTTCCTTTAAACCAGATCATTTAAGTTAGATCTTATTGTGTCTTTAGATACTTTATTCTGTCCTCCCTGCTATTGTAAACTGTATTTCATAGAAATAAAATGTCCAAAGCATGGTAGATGACAGTCTCCTCTTATTCTGACTTGATCCTGTCAGACCCTGTCTGGAGCCTGCTTGTTTTGAGGGAACCTGAGTACACTACAACCTGCCCTTCCACAGGTGAACAGAGTGGTGGATCTAAAGACCAAACACTGAGTCTGGGAAGAGTAGACTTGAATGGTGACCATGATAACAGCAAACATTTGAGAAGTTGCCACTACAGGAAGGGACAGGAAGCAGTGCTGACTAGTGGTCAAGGCCTTGGTTCTGATTCCAAGCTACTGAGATTCATGTCCTGGCTCTTCCTTCTACTATTAGATCTTACACAAGTTTCTGAATCTTTCTCAGGGCCTGCCCTCACATTACATACCCAAATACAAAAGGGTAAATTTGAAACTTAAGAGATTATAGGTTAATAACCAGTGGTACATTCATTAGAAGATGACTTTCAGGGCCTCCCTGGTGGCCCAGTGGGTTAAGCAACGCACTATGAAGCAAACCGCAGCCACTGCAGCACGAGTTCGATCCCTGCTGCCGGCCAGGGAGGGGACCCACATGGCGCA
>JAGFMF010011747.1:2943397-2974719 GCA_019455555.1 Galemys pyrenaicus | reverse complement strand
CTGGCCGGCAGCAGGGATCGAACTCGTGCTGCAGTGGCTGCGGTTTGCTTCATAGTGCGTTGCTTAACCCACTGCGCCACCAGGGAGGCCCTGAATTGCTTTTTTCACCCTAACAGATTTGGGATTGAAGTATACTAGAGAGAGAGGTATGGTAATTGCCTCCTGTGCAGACTCCCTGGGGATGCCTCTAATTTAACACAGCATAGCGTACTGCCTGCCTATAGCAGGTGCTTGTGTTTTGTACACTTGTTATTAGGTTACCAGATGCCACCAAAACAGATGGAGAAATCATGCCTGTATTATTATTACATATAAGTTGGTTGGTTTGAAATTAATCTCATGCCACAATTTCCTGAGATCATTGTTTATTTCTCTTATTTTCCCTACTTTTATCAAAGAAATATTCAGCAGATCATTATACACCTTTCCCTTCTGACCTGGCTTTCCTCTCAGAACAAGTAGCCGCTGCCTGTGGGTTTCAGGGTTTCCGAGCTGAAGCAGGTATCCTGAATTATTATCGATTAGACTCCACACTGGGAATCCACGTGGATAAATCTGAACTAGATCACTCCAAACCCCTGCTATCATTCAGGTAAGTTAGATCTAGTGTTTTGGAAATACATCTTAATACTTCATTCCTTTTTGTAAAGCATTTTTGAGCTAATGTAAATAAAAACATTAAACTTTTTTAAATGGTGGAACTTTATACAATTGTTCCCTTCTGGGCCCTTAATAACATACCACAAGTAAAATTAACCTACGGCTTTAAGAGCAGTGACCAATCACAGTTGCTATTTCTGCTTAAGACGCCTGGAGTCTGCCTTTTGTAATGAGAGGTATTGTCGGTGTCTTCATGAAACTGGTGGAAAGCCATAAGGCAAAGTGAGCGGCCTTTTTGGAAGGGAAGAGGAAAATGCAAAAGCCTGAGTATTTTATTCTCCTGTCTCCCTGACCATGTTTAATTTTATACAGAGTATCTCACAAGGAACATACCTGAACAGAATCTTTTATTATCTTTAAAATAAATTAGAATGTAATAATAAAGGACCCAAATAATTTTTTAAATTATTTATTTATGTATATAAGAGCAGGAGGTGAGAGGATTCACCAGAGACAGAGTGGGGAGCAGAACAGGCAGATCCAGTGAAATACACTGCTGAGGGGAGCAGTGGGCGAGGCAGGAGAGGTCTGCTGTGCCATGTGGGTCCCCTCCCTGGCTGGGGATTGAACTCGCATTGCTATGCCACGGATGCTTCACAGCGCAGCGCTCAACCCTCTGCGCCACCAGGGAGGCCCAACACAAATAATTTTACTGAAACACTTAAATCTTAAAGACCCATCAATAGCACTTACATGGGTAATGTTAAAATTAAATGTTTAATTTCTTTTCTTAACTGCTAGAACATCTAGCAGTTCTTCTACCTTTAGGTAACAGATCATGGTTGCTCCCTCAGAAACAAACTGTCAGCTGAAATTAGAAAATAATGCAATTGGCATAACCTTCCCAGCCATGGTTAGTAACAGAAATGTACTTGTCTTTTTGTAGCTTTGGACAGTCTGCCATCTTTCTCCTGGGCGGTCTCAAAAGGGATGAAGCCCCCACTGCCATGTTTATGCACAGCGGCGACATCATGGTTATGTCCGGTTTCAGCCGCCTGTTGAACCATGCTGTCCCTCGGGTTCTACCGAGTCCAGAGCGGGAAAGCCTGCCCTGCTCCCTAGCGACGCCTCTCCCAGCTGTGCTCCCCAGAGACTCGGTGGTGGAGCCCTGCTCAGAAGAGGACCTGCAGGTGTGCGCCAGCTACTTGAAAACTGCTCGTGTTAACATGACTGTCCGACAGGTACTGGCCACAGACCAGGACTTCCCTCTGCAGCCTGCGGAGGAACCTAAAAGAGACGTCCCCGCAGAAGGGCACTGCCATCTGCACAGTGAGAGAAGCCCATTCAAACGAGCACGGCTAAACCCTGACACTTGAACTGTGGAGATGCCATTCTTCTCCTCGGGCAGGCCCTCTAGTAACTGACTGTGCTGTTTTCTATTGCCATAAACATTGCCAAAAACAGGGGAAAACTCATCCTTCGTCGCACTGTTTGCTTTGGAATCCACCCTGAAGAGTAAAGTGATCGGGCACCACGTGAGAAGTCCTGGGAAGCATGGCCTTCCCCAGCGTCTTCTCAGCCTCAGCCGTTACCTCAGAGATCAGCAGAAAGGAGTCTCCATCTCCATCTAGTTTTTAAATACCTCAGATTTAGTTAGTGGGAAATGCAGTATCCTTCCCACCACTCCATCTGGTGATGTGTGATAATCTGGAGTTCCATGCAGCAGCCATTAATCTCACCTTCTTAATCCCTCTGTCACCATCAAATTCTTTGATCGTCTCTTCTTTTCTGACCTTCACAGAAGAATTCTACATGAATTAAGATAATCCTATATGAATTTAGAAAAATTAATCACACTGTCTCTCTTGCCTAAAGGGTAAATCCTTATAAACCCAAGGAAAGGGTAAGAGTAGTTTCTCCCACCATCCTGCAGGTCTTCGAACTCTCCCTTTTGGCTTCTTAATGCAGTTTTAATTGTTTGGCTAAAGAAGTCCTGAGGGTATTCTGTAACTGTTTGCTCCATGAATAAACTCACTCGATTTTAAATTGAAGCTCTGTACTGTCCTGAGGGTTAGTGCATCTGCGATTAGTTTTTTTTTCCTATTTTTACATACTATGTTTTTAATGTTACCTGCTATTCCTGTACCTTCTTTGCAGCTTGTATCAGAGAATATTCCTTAATATTCTAGTCACTGCTGTCATTTTTGATTGTAGACAGCCTGGAAAATGCATGAAGCATGGCATTTTAACCTCTGTACCCCATCTCAGCGTGACTCACTATAGCCTAAGCAAAATTACTTACATTTCTCTGGGCCTGAGTTTCTTCCTTCGTCAAATGAAGATACTATTTGCTACCATCTTCCTAGAGGGGCATTGATATTTCACATGGGAATTTAGTGTTCCTTTCGGGAAATGTGAACCAAATTTTATTACTAAATGGACTCTTAGCAATATCCTAGCTTATTTGCTCATGTGAATGGCTGACTGAAAACCACTTTGATACCTGCTGCCTGCCATATGACTTGATGAATTTGCATTCTCTGCCCTGCATTTTTCTGTTTACAAGTATTAGATAGTAAGTCCATTCTATGATCTCAGGGATTTTTAAGGAATAAAAGATAATAGTAGATTCATCCCTCATATGTAGCTGGGTCCAATGATAGGAAAATTTTACATAATCAAAATTACTGCTGGAAAAAATGTTCCATAGTGTATATTACCTGTGGCCCACGGGAAACCAACACACTGCCACTAAGTGAACCCCACAGTCAGCGCGTCCTTCAGCATTACGACAGGGTCCTCGGCAGAATATCACGTAAAGGTGTTGGCGTGGGTTTAGGAGCAGTGTTGTGAAAAGATTACGTGTTCAGAGTGTAACCTCACACTGTGAATCCAGATGTTTATGCTAGGAGAAGCAAGTGGAAACTGAGGCCAGACGAGAAGAACAGATTCCTCCTGTCCCAGGCCCCCTGTAGCGATAGGCTAATTGTGTGGTGATGAGCAGTTGAATGTTTGCATGGTTAAATTCACTCTTGTTTTTATTTATATTTATATTAGTGAGACACATAGAGTTGAAGATGTATATAATACAACTTCAACTATACGAGAAAAATAATTCAGGAAAAATTAGGGGTCCGCAAGCTATGACTCATGTCCTATTTTCCTCCCCCCCATGAAGATTATATGAAATTTGAAATTTCTGCCACACTCACTCATTTACAGGTTATCTGTAATTACTTTCATGCTAGAATAATAGGCAAGTAATTGTCTACAAAGTTGAAAAGATACAAACTGACCTTTTACAAAGTAAGTTTGCCAGCCCCTAGAAAGCTGATTTAATCCCATAGAAAGGAACCTTTGTTATATTGTATACCAAAGGGAGGAAACAAAAATGCCAGCGTAGATAACCAGTATAACCTAGGAAGTATGTGTCAGGAGGGAAGTGTTAAAAAAAAAAAATGTTAAGAGCCTGGGAAACTGGCTCCTGGTACTCTGTTGTAGGAATGTCAGTTGCAGTAGCCTCTAAGGCACAGTCTGGCATCAAGCAACATGTAACTACATTCTGGTTTGGCCAGGGCAATTTGAATTCGTGCTCTTAGCAATGATATGTTGAATGATAAATTTTACGGTCATCCTAACTCATTTTGTAATGTGTACTATTTGACTCTACATTTCACTTTCAGGAGTTGCTTCTAAGAAAATAATAGAGCTGTCCACAAAGACTCTTATGTAAGAATGCTTATAATAGTAAAAGTTTGAAGAAGCCCAATATCCACAATAAGGAGCTGACCAGTTACATTGGTGTATTTGGTTGACAAATTGTTCTTGGACTGCACAAAATACCTGCCTCCCTGGTACTTGTACCCTGGCAGGTATGCAAGAACTATACAGTGGAGACGGAAGCCATTAAAAGTCATGTTTTAGAAGAACAGCTATGTGGAGAGATACACTCTGTATGTACACTACACATGGCACATTGTAACTTAATTTGGTACAGAATGTTTATTTTCGACGTAATAGCGTGGAGAGATGTTTTATCAAAACTGGAATAATGGTAAGATTATTGTTATTTATTTTTACTTTTCTGTACTTCGGATTTTTTTTATATTGAAAATCTTCAAATCATTTTTTTTTTAAAGGAATCAATGTTTGATTTTTTCACTTTAAAGAAATACTCTGAATTGGTCATTTTACCTCTACCTGATAGTTGTCAGGAACATCATCCTTGTCTAACAAAAGGGGCTTATTTGATGAAACTTTTATGGAAGAAAACACTAGATTACCAGTCTCAATCATGTTTTTATTGATTTTTTTATATCCAAAAGGGCAGGTTTATTTTTTTAAAAAAAGGAAAGGAGAAAACAACACTCATACAAACAGGAAGAGCAGATGCTGCTTTGCAAAGAGAAAAGGGTTATGAAAAGAAACACCTGCATGGTCGCGGGCAGGCAGTAGAGCCTCCTCAATCATGTTGTAGAGACAGAGACTTAATCACTGGAGGAAATGCTGGACGTGTTCGCTGAGAAGAACAGCATGCACAGCGTCTTACAGGGTTTTTTATATGCACAATATGTTTGTGCATGGAAAAGCCGTATCTTGTATCTTCCAGATTTTCTGTAGCCAGCATTCACTGCTTTGGAACAAAGACCTTGATGATGCCGTTTGAAAGGGGGCGGCTAAGGCACACTCTGAGCTCAGCAGTGGCTGTTGTAAAGTGTGCCCTCCCCAAGTTCCTTCCAGCCTGAGGCCCTTTAGTGTCTGATCTTCCTCTTACATTAAGATATGTCTGACTAAAATGGAGCCTCTCAATGTTCTTTGCTTATTTCAGGACAGCCTCTTGTCTATTGCCCATTCCCAGCACCTACCTTTGTTCTTTCTAGAAGGCTCCCAGAACCCCAGTAAGACTTTGGGTATTACCGAACAGGACAGACTAAGCCAGACTTGGGTTGTCGTGTTCTTTTTCTCAATTACATTTGTACTGAGGTAAGCTGGTCTTATCCCATTTTTCCCTTAATCTAAAAGGTTGGTTTATTTGAGTAGAAAAAAAATAAACCCCTACCACGGTAGGTGGATTTCACAAAGGCAGATTGGGATGGTAATGAGGCAGAAAGGAGCCCAGGGAATGAATATTGATCTCAACACAACTGAGACTGAGGAGCTAGGCCGAAAGGCACCACACCTGTTCCCTCCTGTGTTAAAAATTACAGCAGGAAACGTAATGCAAATCCCGGCTTTTAGCCTGGACAGTAAATTTTTTATTGATGTTCCTTTTGATCAGCTATCCTATCCAAATTTGAGGCCTTGTGGAGATGAGTTTATTGGCTCTCTTAGCTTGTAAAACATTTCTTAGTAAACTGGTATCATAGACGGGAAGTGAATGGAGTGATGTCGGGTAAGTGGAAATTGTCAGGATTTTCTGCCCTCCCACCAATGATTCTAAGATCTACACCTGTGTCCTGCACACATGCCTGATAGCAGGCACCTGGAGTAGGGAGGGGTGGGCATGCACAAGTGGGTGCACCTGGGCTGCAAAGCTGATCCTATGAGGGCAGCGTCATGGGGATGCCAGCAGTGTCTGCAGCAGAGAAGCAGAGACACGAGAGAACGCTGGAGAACCCAGAGAGAGTGAAGACTTGCTAGGCCTCCTGGCCCCCATTCCCACCTGCCCCTCTGCCCCCCTGGCTGCCATATACCTGGTTGCCTCATTGCTAGTTGTGCAGAAAGATCAATTAAAAGCCACCGAGGGCTCCAGGACTCCTCCTTTACCTGTTTGCCTGGATCATAGAGAACCTGCCGTGAGCCTTTGCCTCAAGCCTTCCTGGCACTACAAGCGGTTATCAGGAAAACTACATTTTAGTAACAGCTCCATCGCTTAGCTGTGTAATAAGTTGCTGCTAAACTTCTGTGAACCTTTTTAACCCCAGTTAGCACTTTTGGACCTGTTTTCTCATGTATAAGGAGATTTAACCAAGTAATGCTTTATTGTCTGTACCAGCTCACTTAAATGTTCACACAACTAAATTCTCCCTTTCATTTTTATTTTTGTAGGACACCTATAGGATAAGTGAATTGGTCAGGCTTTTACACCATTGGCCTCTGTGGCTATCATCTGTGACCTTGATCTTGTTAACATAAAAGGCGTGTGAGTGTGAGGCATGCATGCCTGACTAGGGACACCCAAGTGTGGGTGCGTGTGCACGTGCAAGTGTGCACACCTGTGCCTAGGAGGGAGCGGGTAAAAGGGAGGTGGGGTGTCCAAGTTGCTGTCTCCCTGCTGGCCTGTTTTATTGCATATTATTAACCTGCAGGGAAGGTGCAAGGGCTCCAAGGGTCTGTCTTAAGCTGCCTGCCCAGCCTGGGGTGGCTGCACAACAACGTTAATGTAAACAGAAAGTTATGCAACTCAGGATAAAGGAAAAATTGATCTTTTTCTAAACTGAGAAATTTATCTGAGAGCCTAGATCAACAGCAAGCAAAAGTACCCCATGGCAAGATTTTTTTAGAAAATCAAGTGTCAACCAAAACAGAGTTGAAAACAAAAGAACTTCCCAAGAAAATCCCAAGCACCAGTCAACATCTGAAAAGTGCCAACCACACTAGTAGTTAGGAAAATGCAAATGAAAGCACTGAGATACACGTTTGTGTCCATCCATTTGATAAAATTGAAGAGGGTATAGTGTCTTGACTCCTCTCATTCACACCTGTAGTGGTAGAAGAGGGCACAGAGCAAGTTCTGGATGATTCTAGCAGACGGGGTAAGGGGAGAGTCCTGGAGACCTCAGTGGCTTTTATGCTTTTATTTACAGAGGCGACCAGCTACACGGCAGGCAGGGGTGTGTGTGGGGTGGCAGGAGGCTGGCAGGCCTCAGCCCCTGGCACATCCTACCCTCTGGGCTGCTTTGCTACTGCTTCTCTTCTTCTCTCGTTCTCTCTCTGCTGGCGTCCTGTTCTGCTGCTGCTGCTGCTCTTGCTGGCGTCCTCATGGCACCGCCCGTGTCCAAACCCAAGTGCGCCCCCTTGCACATGCCCACCTAGGCACGCGTGCAGCACCGCAGGTGTCCATCATTATACCAATGGCAGGAGGACAGAAAAGCCTAAAAACTTTTCTCTGACCCTACAACATCCTACTTCTAATTACACACACAAAAAATGTTGATTCTACCTTCAAAGACTGTAAGACTCTGACTGCCTCTATTCACCCTGGCCCAAGCCATGATCATCGCCACTGGATTTTTACAACAAACTCCTTGTACCCCTTCCATGCTTGTCCCCACTCCTATCCCATAGTTTATTCTTAGGAGAGTAGCCACAGTGAAACTATTAATACCTCGGGCAGACCATGTTGTAGCAGCAGGAAGGGAGCACAGGAGCAAGGTTTGGGATGGTTCTGGGCAGACAGGTCAGGGAAGGAGAGTCTTGGAGTCCTTGGTGACTTTTTCATGCTTTTATTTAGTAGAGGTGGCCAGGTACATGGCAGGCAGGGGTGCAGGGGGGCCGGAGGCTGGCAGGCCGCCCAGCCCCCAGCGCATCTCACCCTCTCGGCTGCTTCTCTTTCTGCTGCTGCTGCTGCTTGTCAGTACTGTCGACCTGTTGGTTCTGTCAGTTCTGTTGGTCGGTCCTGGCGTCCTCCTGATGCCACCCATTTAAGCCCGTGTCCCAACTCAGGTGCGCCCACGTGCGCATGCCCACCCTGGAGTGCTCGCAGCACCGCAGGTGTCCATCATCACAGTGGTGGGAGGGTGGAAAGACCTGATTGTTCTCTGACCCTACACATGCCATTCTCAAATCGCTCACTGTGTAAAAGCCAAGTCCTTGCAGTTGACTACAGCTGGCTCCCCATTTCCTCTTGTCCCTCTCACACACGCTTTAAGCCAAGCCACGTGGGCCTCCTGGCGCTGAGCAGACGGCTCTGCTGCCCCAGCATTTGTGCTTGACCCGCTGTTGCCATGAACGCTCTCCCTGAGATTCCAGCTCTGACTTCCTTTAAGGAAGACTCAAATTTATCTCCTGGGTGAGTCCTTCTTTGGGGACCCTATTCAAAATTGTAGTCCTGTCCAGCAATTATTCTCCTAGGGTCTATCTGAAGAATGCAAAATGGCACCAGGGGTTGAGCGCAGCTTTGTGGGGCTTCTGCAGCGCAAATTCCATCCCCTGCCAGGGAGGTGACCCACAGCGCAGCAGACCTCTCCTGCCTTGCCCACTGCTCCCCTCAGCAGTGTGTTTCAGTCCATCTGCCTGTTCTCCCCACTCTGTCTCTGGTGAATCCTCTCACACACCCCACCCCTGCACCTCTGGCCTGTACCCCAGCTCTTACATGATAAATAAATAAAATCTTAAAGAAAAAAAGAGATAAATGCAGTACATCTACTGCAGCACTGTTTACAACAGAAACAACGCAAGTGGCCATTGACCGTGAAATACCAAGATGTGGTATACATATACACAATGGAATACTCAGCTATTTAAAAAAGATGAAATCTTGCCATTTACAACAACATGAGTGGAACTGGAGGGGATTATACTAATGAAGTAAATCAGAAAGAGAAAGACAAATACCAGATGACTTCACTCATGTGCAATATAAAGAAACAAAGTAAATGAACAGACAACACTAAACCAAAACAAACCCTAGAAATCTGACTACAGAACTGAAGCTCCCAGGAGGGGAGGGGAGTGTGGGAAGCAAAGGGGGAAGGAGCCCAAAGGCCTGTGGAGGAGGATCACTGGGGCAGGGTGGGTGGTTGTGGTGCCGGAGCCTGTTTGAGGATGGGAGCCTATACCCCTAACTCATACACAGGGCTGTAAGCCAATATCACCGTAATAAAAAACACCACTTTAACAAGAATAAGAATTATAAATAGTACTGATTGTGATTTTAAATAACAGCCCTATTAGTATTTATCACTTCACTAAAATGATTTTCATTGAATTGGAATTTCCCTTTATGTATAGAAAATCAGAATGAAGAATATACTTCATAAACTTTCATTGAGTAAAAGGTCAGATTACTTAATGTCTAATAATGATTATCGTAGCTTAACAAAATTCCAATCCCAATTGCATTCCTAATTTTCTCTACCATATTCGATTTTTTCATTGCATTTATGACATAAAATTCTATACAATTTACTTAATAAAAAAACAATGCTTTCAAAGAAAATATAATAAATGACAAGTAATTGTTTATGTTTACCTCCACCAAAGCGTGCCAAGGCAGAGACATGTCCTGGTTTTCTAGAACAGTATCTGTCTTGTAATACTTGCTCATTTGCAGAATGAATTTATAATCCAGTAGTGGTATGGATGTGTGAAAGGGACACTCATACACCACTGAGGGAATATAAATTAAAGCTATCAGGAATGAAAATTGACAAAACTATTACATTGTCAGTGTAAATTTTGATCCAGCAACTCTAGAATAGTAATTCTACCTCTCCCTATAGAAATACTTAATTATGGACACAATGATATTTTTTAAAAATTCAGTAAAAGATGTTCATTATATGTCATAAGAAGTGCAAAACTAGAAACCATACAAATATAAATCAGTAGGGCTAATTGAAATACAGTTCCTACCCACTATGAAATAATAATACTATAAGCCCATCACAAGAGTGTACTGACATGAAAAGGGCTCCAAAATACTTTGGTTACTTAAAAAATATATTTGAAACCAGGGGCCTGTCTGGGGCCCTCCCTAGTGGCGCAATGGGGTAAGCAACGCACTATGAAACAAACCACAGCCAGCGGCCTGTCTGGGCGCAGGAGTTAAGTCGCTTTACTATGTATGAATAAAGCCACTGCAGTCACTGCAGCCGCTGCAACCCAAAGTCTATCCCTGGCCAGGGAGCTGACCCACATGGCGCAGCAGACCTCTCCTGCCTCGCCCACTGCTCCCCTCAGCAGTGTGTTTCAGTAGCGCCTATTCTGCTCCCCACTCTGTCTCTGGTGAATCCTCTCACCTACCTGCACCTCTAGCTTACAACCCAGTTCTTGTATGCATAAATAAATAAATCTAAAAATATGTATATGTGTGAAACCGCAAAATTATATGGAAAGTGTAAAAACTAACATAAGAATAATGTGTATATGTAAATATACATATATAAAAGTAAACATCTGTTTATGCACCTACATGGTCACATGCACATACATTGGCAGTTATTACATTAACTGTAATAACAGGGAAGAAAGGCATTAGGAGATGGTAGAAGGGACTCTGATTTTGTGTTGTCTTATTTTTTCATAAATATATTTATGCACTGCTTAAATAAAAGTTATAAAATTATGCATAGAAAACCCTAAAAAGAATCATCTACAGGATTAAAAAATGGAAGAAATTCATCTTTCTCGGAAGTGTCCTACTATAAATAGGATCTAGTACTGTGTTAAGTGATACAGACAGCAGCCAGTTTCAGTTACATCACAAAGACTTTAAGTTCTGGACTCTGGATTGAATTCTCCACGGGCCAGCTGGTAAGTGAGTGTTGTAGCTCTCCAAGCAAAAGCCCGGCCCCCCGCAGTGTTTGTGTTCGTCTGAGTTCAGGTAGTTTGCTGTGCCTCTAAACGGCTCCACCTCCTCCGTGAAGATATCAGGCATGGGCTTTGGCTGCCAGGGGATAGATAGGCCATCTCCTCACGGCTAAGCCCGTTTGCAAGGACCTCAGTGCTCCTCTGAAGAGGATCGCTGGACGCCAGGGACGTGGCTGGGCAGATAATATTGCTGTCCACAGGGCCCGAAGATGAATTATTTCTGCCAGACTGTGTCAAGGGCACCAGGGAGAAGTAAAACCTGCTGGCTTTGGCACACTGGCGGGTGTTAGAACGTGGACACGGGGGAACACACACTGGTGCACTGACCCCTTCTGTTAGTGGACAACTGGCCTGTTCCCAGCGGGGGGGGGGGGGGGGGGGGCGGGGGGGGGGGGGGGGGGGGGGGGGGGCGGTCAGGCCTATGCGCAGGCGCACTGAAGGCTGCCGGCATCCATTTGCTGCTGCCTGCAGAGCCACAGCCATGGCCTCACAGACACTGCATCTCCATTCATTTATTAAGATTTATTTTTATTTATTTATGTGTAGAAGAATTGGGGTGTAGACTAGAGGGACGCGGTTTGAGAAGATTCAGCAAAGACAGAGTAGGGAGCAGAACAGGTGGATCTACTGAAATGCACTGCTGAGGGGAGCAGCGGGCGAGGCAGGAGAGGTCTGCTGCGCCATGTGGGTCCGCTCCCTGGCCGGGGATGGAACTCACGGTGCAGTGACTGGCGCTAGCTTACTGCTGAGACTTAACCCCTGTGCCACAGGGAGGCCCTGTATCTCCATTTTGAAGGGGTGCTCAACAGAAAAGCTCCAAGTTCAACAGCTCTCCTGGGCTTCTGTCTCGTAGGCAATTTGCCTTGTCTGTGTCATTAGCCAACTACTCCTGGTTTTGGAGGATTCACAGGGCAGAGAGTTACCCCAAGGGGTGAAATGAGCGTCAGTGTTGATGATGGCAGTCAGGCCCCAGCTCCTGTTATTTATTCATCCAACTGTTTATTGGACATCTATGAAGTGAACCACTGTGACCTGTGAATGTCACAGGCGTTTCTGCCCTTGATGTGTTTTCTCCCTAGAGTGGGTGGGGAAAGACATACACAGCAACTAAGTGCTGTGAGGGGCCAGGTTCAAGGTGAGGCAGGAGAGACAGTCTTGAGTCAAGAGGGGAAGGCTTCTAGTCAGAAATGACAGAAAACTGACAAAGAATGAACTATTAATAGTTACGTCACTACCATCCTCTTTGACTGAAGGCCATTCATTATCTCTATTATTGCTTTGGTCTTGTGGGAATAGAAGCATCTGGAAACCTTTGAGGACTTTTTTAAACCTTATCAATGTATGATTTTTTTGCAGCTCTCCTAGAGAGATTGATTCATTTTGTTGCTAGCCCTTAGCACTATCTGCCATCATGTCTTTTATTCACCCTATTTTCTGTGTTCTCCAAAGAATAAGCTCCCTAAGGGAAGGTTTTTTCTTGTCTTGTTCACTAATATTCTCCCAACACCTAAAACACTGCTCAACGCTAAGTACTAAGTATCTAACACACAGTTGGACTGTTGAAAACATTTCTACATCATACTGTTTTATTTTTAAGATTTATTTATTTATGCATACAAGAACTGGGGTACTGGCCAGAGACTTGAAGGGCGGTGAGAGGATTCACCAGACAAAGTAGGGAGCAGAACAGGCAGACTGATTGAAGTACACTGCTGAGGGCAGCAGCGGGCGAGGCAGGAGAGGTCTGCTGCGCCATGTGGGTCCCCTCCCTGGCCGGCAGCAGGGATCGAACTCGTGCTGCAGTGGCTGCAGATGTTTCATAGTGCGGTGTCTAACCCCTCGTGCCACCATGGAGGCCCTTCACCATACTGTTGATGTGATATTGTCCCTCACAAAAGTCTTTTGCAGATGATTTTGGCTACAGAAGCCAGTATCATTTTTACATAGGCCTGTGTCCATGCAGCCTTTCTGAGGGACTCACTGCTGGTTTTAAGTGGGAATGTAGCACTTTAAGCATCAACAGCCAAATCCTCTTCAGGTACTCCTCATGCCTTAAGGCATCATACCGCTACAAGACATAAACACAGAAAGTGACTGAAAGGAGCCAGGGGGCAGGAGGTGCAGCCAGCCCTCCTGGAACTAGAACCAGCACCAGGTCCAATGCCCTATTTCCCTCTCCCGCTTACCCTCCCTTCCTGATCTCGGCCTCCCTCTGCCTATCTGCAGACCCTCTTGGCTGGTATTCCTCACATGGGGCTGCTCCAAAAGGCACCTTCAGTCGCCACTTCCCAGGTTGGTTGAGTATAGATAATGAAGCCAAATCCAGTTGCTGGAAGAGAATCAGCTTGGTCTTCCTCGGGTCAGTTTTTGTCTTCTAGTTCAGTCCTCTGTGACTGGGAGGTAGAGCCACTTCCCTCTTTAAAACCAAAGGAAGGACAAAGGGTGGAGGAAAGGGAAATGATTAGTGGAAGAAATGATTGGCATCTTTATTAGCATCCATTGTACAATGTTCCTTCTGAAATGAAGTGTTGGAGAAGATTAACCTCAGATTACTGAACCAGGAGATGATAGAAGCGTGGCCTGGTCATCGCTCTCTCCCACCCCCTTCACCAGACACGCTTCCAAGCCCGCCCCAAACAAAATGCATCAGTGCCCCAGTGACCCTCCTGCTTATCACCTCTTGGGCTTTGTTGAAAGGTTGGAGATGAGGGTGAGGCATCTGGTTCCCCTGCAGTCCCACTGCTTTAGGCCAGAGGCAATTGAGGCGCTTTCAGCCAGAAAAATATAATTTAAGGGCTTGGCATCTGGCTGGGAGCAGAGAGCTGTGTTGCCATGGCAATGCCTCGCTTCATTTCACAGCAGCATATCCCGGAGTTTGGTCCCAGCCACACTCAGGCACACACAGCAGCCTCTGAGATGCGCAGGCACCTACCTCTGTAGGTGCCTGTTCCCGCACCCTCCGCCCTGACACAGACACCCACACCCACACCCTTTCCTGCAGCACCTCTGCCAATCACACAGATGCAAAAAGCACCCCCAGTTAGCACAGAGCCCTGCAGGGAACTGTGAGGGCTGGGTGAGGGCAAACACTCTGGGCCTGCCCACTGCGACCTGGTGGGCCTTATTCTTCCCCAAGGTCCCTAGTGCCTGTCTCTCCATCTGCCTTTATGGGGCTCTTTGGTATGTGACCTTAACCTTCAAATAATGCCCGAGGGGAGAGGAGCAGCCCCTCAGGCAGCTAGCTTCTGTTCTCTGGCAAGAATGGGGGCTAGGCCAAAACCCTGCAGGTACTTACACCCCCACAATGTCCTGAACTCAGCCAATGGGAGACAGGATGGAGACAGACAGGCCCAGACTGTGCACTGCACAGCGATTCGTAACCATGAAAAGCTGGAAGCAGCCTAAATGTGCATGAGCTAGGAGTCGAGCTGCGGTGTCCTCCTGCACTGTGAAGCCTCCTGTGGAGGCTGAAGTGAGTCAGGGAATGCGGACGTCATACGTGCTCACGGGAAGGCGGGTCGGTCTGTAAAGCGCGTCCCTGCTGACCTGTGCTCACAGACACAAGTGGTTACAGCACGCGGGGAAGGTCCGAAAAGACCGGGATCAAGAAAGGGCTGGTGTGTCTGCAGTGATCCTAAAACTAACGACTTAAAACAACAGACTGTGCTATTTTTCTGGAGTCTGTGGGCTGCTGGTAGCGCCTCAGCTGGGTTCCTTTGGACTCCCCATGCAGCAGCATTCAGAGGAAACGGCTGCAGCTGCACCCACCTGGCTCCCCTTACCGGCTGGGCGGGGCCTTCACCTGGGACCCCAGGGCAGCCTTCGAAGGCAGTGAAAGCAGAGCAACAAGATTTCTGAAGACTGAGACTGGACTCATCACATCTCACCTACCTCATCCCCATCAAAGGCCCTCCCAGCAGTCATCAAGGGCTACTTTTTTTTTTTAAAGATTTATTTATTTATGCATACAGGCACGGGGTACAAGCCAGAGGTTGGGGGGGGGGGGAGTGAGAGAATCCACCAGGCAGAGTGGGGAACAGCACAGGCAGATCTACTGAAATACACTGCTGAGGGGAGCAGTGGGCGAGGCAGGGAGGTGGGTCACCTCCCCAGCTAGCAGCAGGGATCGAACTCTCATTGCCCAACCCACTGCACCACCAGGGAGGGCCCAATCAAGGGCTACTTTTAATGGACAAGCCCCCTCTGTGAAAGGAGGTCTGTCTCCATGTAGTGCTCCTGAGGACTGAATGGGTAAATCGACCTACATTCTGGGGTTCAGTATGGTCAGCAGGCTCACTGGCTAAAGACTGTCCTCTTCCAAGCCATAAAGGCGATATTTCACCTTCCATACTCTTATTTCTTGGCTTATATGCAAAACCTACAGCATGAATAAGAGAACTACTTGTCCGGGGCTGCATACAAAGTACCCCCAGACTTAGGGACGTAAAATGCTAAGTGTGTATTGGCTCGCACTGCTCCCGGCCGCAGCATGGCTGGGTGGCGGGAGACTGTGGGTGAGGCCGCCACCGTGCAAAGCTTGGTGGGATTGCAGCACCAGCTTCCAACATGGCTCTTGGCAGGAGGCCTGGGTTCACCCTATGCGGGCCTCTCACGGGGCTGCCTGGTGTCCTCCCCACAGGGCGGCTGGCTTCTCCCGAACAACGATCCAAGTGATAAAGAGGATGAGAGTGATAAAGGGGAGGAAGTCACGGGGCCCTCGCGACCTGTTTCCAAAGCCACACGCTTTCACTTCCTTCACGAGAAGTGAGTCATGCGTCCGGCCCAAGGGAAATTGGACCCAGGAGAGTGTCAGAGATGATCTTTCCTAAAACCACAGAGCCCCCAACAAAGGAAAAGTCCTTCATCTGTCTCACATAAAACGTCAGACGAGAGTTGGAGGCGAAGTATTTGCTCAAACAGCTTTTCTTGAAAGGCGGCTGACAGCTGGGCTGCGGGTGGAGCGTTGTGTGTAAAGGTAGAAATAATGCAAGATCCTGTCCCTCAAGATGTGGGGGAAGAAACACACCCTTGTGTTACAGGCCTCCTGGAAAAGGATTCAACAGAGAGCCCTGGGTGTGGCTGAACCAGGCCGAACCTCTCTAATAAAGAGAGGTTCAGGCCCGAGGGAGCCAGTGCAGGAACGGACTTATTTAGCCTGGCTCTGCAGACAGCTTTAGGAGGACATATCTGAAGGGAAGAGGGTGGTGTCACAGCTTGTTCTGGAGTGGGCTACTCCAGGCATGCGCAGATGGGACATATTCCAATTGCCATTGTGGCGCTCAGCCTTCTCCCCCCGGGAAATTGTCATTAGTCAGGACCTAAGACTTTTTATCTATCATGGTATCTCCTGGTCAGTGTGGTGGCCAAATTGTTTGGACAGGACTCACAGGTCCATGATTTAGTCCACCTGTTCAAACAGGCCCTGTGGCTCGATATTTCTTTTACTAGGCTCTCACTCAGGTCCCTCCTTTGGCCGTGTTTCTCCTCTCAAGGTCACTCATCTACAGGCCCAGGAAAGTACCCATCCAGATCCCTCGACCTGCTTCTAGAATGTTCTTTGAGTACCCAGGAAGGACCCTAGAATTCTCTTTCCAAGTGGTCTAGCCCACTCCCATGGCTGTGGACCTCATCCTCAGGTTCATCTTCCTGCCAGTGTATGAGACCTTTGTGGGAGTGTGGACAAAGCTTTGACGTGCTGGCTGAGAGTACACACATATGGTGTGGGCCAGAAGCTGGATCTGAAGGGAAGGAGGATGCACTAGGAGATGAGATGATCCCTCCACAGAGGCATGGAGGAGGTGAAGTTTCCCACAGCCCACCAGGCTGTAACCTGTAGCGAGTCAGCTCTGAGATAAGGATTTGACTGCCTCGGTGGCGCCCCCATCTAGGATATCAGGATGCAGCAGCCCCTCAACACACTGTCGGTACCACTTCTGAGTCCAGGTCTCCCTCTAGTGACCAGTCTGAGGACAACAACCAGAGGCTCCTGGCCTCTCTCCTGAATGGGCACATCTTCCAGAACCTACTTTCCAAAACACATATCTGATCCTGTTGTTCTCTACTTGGAAACCTCAAAAACAAAGTGAACTTTCTCAAGCTCTCCCCCAATCGCTGTACCTTCTAGGAAATGATAAGGCCGAGCCCCCCTTACTCTCTTTCTCTCTCTCTCTCTCTCTCTCTCTCTCTCTCACACACACACACACACGCATGCGCGCGCACACCACACACACATACACACACACACACCACCGCTGCTGCCTCTGCCTCCCACATATCATTGTGCCAAAGGACTTGTTCTCAACGAACACAACACACTTCCCTGTCTCACTTCTTTTTTTTGTTTTGTTTTGTTTTGAAAAAGAAAAAGCTTATTGAGAAGGAAAGGAACAGAAATAAAGGCGGACTCCCAGGCCAGTGGAACCAGGCCAGGGAGGGGAAGGGGACTCTCCCTGTCTCACTTCTTTTGCTAGCCATAAGCCACCCACCTTTGTCCATCAAATCCACATTCACTCCTCCACAAAGACCCCTCTTTACACTCTTTGTGCATGGAAGAACTTGTGGCTCCTCGTGGCTCCCCTGGACAAGCTGTACAGACAGGACTAACAAGTTGACACCGGGCACTGGGCGGGGGCTCTAGGTCCCGTTCTCATCATCAGGCCTCATCAGGATCATCCCAAAAGCCAGGCTCCATATCACCTCCACTTCACAGGCGAGGAAAGTGAGAGGCGAGGGGTGAGGTCATGTGTAAGCAACCTTCTTCCCATGGCTCTGAGACATCTCCTGGTCCCACCAGAGAACCAGAGAGACGCCCACTCTGTCTGTGGCCCAGCATGGAGCATGGTGCCCCCAGAGACTGGAGCCTGGAAAGCTCATGAGCTTCCTGAAGTGAATGAACAGACAAAAAGGGCTGACCTTCTCAGGTAGACTTTTCTTTGGGCCCAGTGCCTCTGAATTCTCACTCTAAATCTTCCATGGAAGGCTAAAACCTTGCTCCTAACTCAGAGCTGGTGTCACGTTCTTAAAAAGAGAGGGCACAAGCTGTGGGCACAGTTTGTGGTAAAATATTACTTAAGAGTAAGAAATGGGGTATGACTTGGTGCCAGCTGCCAGACAGATCCTAATTTCTCACTCTCTGGTTAATTCACCCCGAGCTGGCTAGGACCATCAAGGCTTGAGCTGACAAGCACTTTTGCTGGCTCCATAGCACTGTCCATCTGGCCACCAGAGGGCGCCACCTCAACAACTGGGTCCCAGATCTTGGTGTCCTCCCTTCCCTGTGTGGACAGACCCGGCTCCCCGTTCTTTCTCCTGGCCTGGACTCCTGCCTTCCTTTTCTCCAATCCAGGCAGCAAACATTAAGTAAACATTTTTGTCCACCCAGCGTGCTCAAGCTACTAGACTATTTGTCTCTTCCTTTTTTCTTCACAATGGAAACACAGGATCTCTTTTGTTTCCTGATGATGAATGTAATACTGTTTGGTAAAAAAAAAAAAAAAATGCAAACACATAAACATTTAAAGGAGAAAGCAAAACTTGCCAGCCTTCCGTCTGCAAACAGTCACCATTTTCAATGTGTCTGATAGCATTCCACGTGTGTGAGTGTGTGGTGTAAGATCGTATTTTAATCTGATCATAATGAAGACTCTTTCTTGTGGTCATTTTAGCTCAGCAGTGCCAGGTGGAAATGATAATGCTACTGCTTCAAGGTCACCAGGTCAAGAAACATGAAGATTCTCTAACTTCAATGGGGTTAGGATAGGAATAGGGGCTTAGAACCTTTGGTTCCAGAAGATTCCTGGGGTCCTCATAGCAAGAGGCCACAAAATGGCCTTCACAAGCATAAGAAAGGATTCCTATACTGCTTCCTCACAGCAGGCTCCCACTGACCCACAATACTAAAATTAGAGGGACCATTGTCTCCATAATAACGAAGTGCTGCTGTGGGGTCATTTGCTAGCTTTCCTGCAAGTAAGCAGAGAGCAGAGTACTGGGGTATGGGCGGGGGTTAGGGGAAGAGGGAGACACAGGCAATCATTCATTCCACTGAGCAGCTAGGGCCCCTCCAGAGCCACTCACAGGCTGTGGGGATAAAGCTTTTCTTCCATGAGTGGGGTAGAGGGGAAGGAAGGAGGGGGTCAGGATGTGCCAACAGGGTGATTCCTAACACCAGACTCATATGTGATTGACACATAAATTTTCTTATTTCCAAAAAAATAAATAAAACTTTTAAATGGATTGGTCAGTACTTGTATCTGCTCATCTCTACATGCCCTCCGTAAAGGCTTATAATTGCAAATGAAAACTGATAAAATGGGACCTCCCTGGTGATGCAATAGGTTAAGCAATATACTATGAAGCAAACCACAGCCACTGCAGCATGAGTTCAAATCCCCGCCAGCTGAGGAGGGGACCCACACAGCATAGTAGACCTTTCCTGTCTCGCCTGCTGCTCCCTTCAGCAGTGTGTTTCAGTCAGTCTGCCTGTTCTGCTCCCCACTCTGTCTCTTGTGGATCCTCTCACCCCCCACACCTCTGGTCTGCTCTACAGTTCTTCTATGCATAAATAAATAAATTACAAAAAAAAAGAAAAAGAAAACAGTGACCATAGCACTGACAGTTACTCTTTGTTGAACGCATACAACATGCCAGGCACTGTGCTGACTATTTTATCTTCATTTTCTCATGTAAGTCTCATTTTCTCATGTAAGTCTCTCAGCATCACCGTGTGGTGGGGACTACGTTTAATGCCCACTTTGTCATGGGTTCCAGAAAGGTTTACAGCAAACAAGTGGAGGACCCAGGATTCTGTCTGCCTCCAGTACCCAAGCTTCAGTTTTCCCAGCTGTCTTGCCTCTTCTCCCTTCTGAGAAGCCAGACTGTAGTCTGCACTCAGAACACAGGGCAGTCTTAGCTGGGGACGCCCAACAACTGAGCTGGGACTGGGTCACTTTGGTCCGGCCTGGCAGCAATGACATACTCCAAAGAAAGCACAAATCTGCCTAAAGTCCGTTTTTCTGACGGTTTCATGAGAAGAAGAGTGAAAACGTTTTACATCCCAAAACTTTCTGACTAGCCCAGCTCAATACCTCTGTCTTTCCCCCAAGCACCCCTCTTCCCAGGAGCCCCCATGTCTTCCTCTCCTCTGCCCATCCCACATTCCTCTGCCCTCTTTTTGGACTCCTGGAATCCCTCTCTAGATTCCTCCTCCCTCCTTCCTGGTTGCCTGTCCCGGAGATTACAGACTGAGAAGCCCAAGCACAGCTTCTACAAGTCGATAGCGTGGCCTATGCAGTACTTCAAAATTTTGAATTACTAAATTTAAAAAAAGGTAAAGAAATCTGAAAATAAAAAATTAATGAATTAACTTTTAACTTTTTATTTTTTAAAAATAAAAATAAACCGGGCCTCCCTGGTGGCGCAGTGGGTTAAACAACGCACTCTGAAGCAAACCACAGCCACTGCAGCACGAGTTTGATCCCTGCTGCCGACCAGGGAGGGGACCCACGTGGCACAGCAGACCTCTCCTGCCTCGCCCGCTGCTCCCCTCAGCAGTGTGTTTCAATCAGTCTGCCTGTTCTGCTCCCCACTCTGTCCCCGGTGAATCCTCTCACCTCTGGTGACTCTGGGCTATACCCCAGCTCTTGTATGCGCAAATAAATAAATCTTTTTAAAAAATAAAATAAAATAAAAATAAATTTTGAATTAGTGCCAGCAATTAAAAACCAGCCAATTTCACAAATAATTTTTTAAAGATTTTATTTATTTATGCATACAAGAGCTAGGGTCCAGGCCAGAGGCAGAGTGGGGAACAGAACAGGCGGACTGACTGAAACACACTGCCGAGGGTAGCAGCGGGCGAGGCAGGAGAGGTCTGCTGCGCCATGTGGGTCCACTCCCTGGCTGGGGAACGAACTCCCTCTGCCCCATAGTGCGGTCCTCAACCCCTTGAGCCACCAGGGAGGCCCAGATTCCACAAACAATTTGATTTACAATCTTAAAAAAGGCTTTCTTCTTGGGTGGGGGCAGGGGAGCTGAAGGCAATCAGTCGGAATGGCAATCACTGTCAGCAGCGAGATAAACACGTGCTGGGACATAACGTGCAGCGCGGAGACCGCAGTCAACTCCGCTGTGAGACACACAGGAACGGTCTGAGAAGCTCTCCCCGGAAGGAGGCTTCATTTCTCCTTTCCTCTTTTGTTCTCATTGCTTCTTGTCTTTTTTCTTCTTTTTATTGTGAGAAGATGGATGCCAGCAGAACCTCTCGCGGGAATCATTTCACAGCATACGTACGTAGAACCAACAGGCTGTCGCCTTAACTTGTGTGGTCAACTATTCCTCAGTACAACTGGAAGGGAGAAAAAAAGGTTTTATTATTCTTCATAGTAGCAACTGGTTGGAGACAAGAGCCGCTGCTCCCTTTAGAAGTGTGGGAAGCTTCGGTTTCTCTGTCTCCGCCCCGCCCTGTGACCAGCGAGTCAGCTTGAAGGTAATTGCCCTTTATCACACGTAGTCCTGTGAGCTTTTCCCCTGACCCCTCCCGTATCCCAGTTTCCAAGCTCTGTTTCTTCTAACTGGAGACATCGGTTCAGTCCCTCCAGCGCACTTCTCTGTGGGCGCTACGAACGCACTTGAACTTGAACTTGTGCTCTGCACAGCCCTCCTGTTACACCAGGGAGAGGGTTAGCAGGCGGCAGGTGTTCCGCGCTGACTTTTCCGTGAGGGCCTCCAAGGGCGTGCACCGCTAGAGAGAGCGTGCGCACTCTCTGCGCCCGAAGGACACGAGCAAAGGTTGGGCCTGGAAAGGTGAATGTTTTCCGTATCGCATGGTGATAATGTTTTCAGATGGCGCTTCAAGCTTGACACTTATGTTTAAGATAAGAAATAAGCTCAGCCCTTCCTCACTCAACTTTTTTAAAATCAGATTTTATTGATTTACCATTTGTTGTGAGAACTACACGATTCAATTGCGCTCGAGCGCCCCTCGCCCACCACCGAAGCTGCAGGTGCGTACCCCCACATTACCCGGCACCCCTCCCCACCCCACCCCACCGCCTACTTCACAGTCTAAGGCTTTCTCTGTTGTGCTTTTAGTGATGAAGTGTTGAAACATTAAACGCTCATTTTTATTTTTTTTAAATTTCTTTAAAACTCTCATTTTTAATTTCCACCTTAGGGATTTGTTTCATTCCATTCTTTCAGAGGGTCAGGCGAGCCTTCATACTGTTTTAGGATTCGTGGGCCCCTTACACTTGGAGTTCTAATTGCTCAACTCTGCCTGGAAAGCAGCGTCATGTATGGGTGGCGCTCTGGGCCAATAAAACCTTATTTATGGACAGTGACATTTGAATTTCATATAATTGTCACCTATCGCAAAATATTCTTCTTGTGATTTTTAGAAACCATTTAAAAACATGAAAACCATTCTTAGGTCTCATGCTGTCAGGCAGGGGTGGAATGGGCCTGCAGGCCAGAGTTTTCTGTTGACTTGTACTCAAGGCCCTCAGCTGTTGTGGGCATTGTCCTTTGCTTCTCTGCTGTGTGACACTGAGTAAGTCACTTAGCCTCTCTGGACCTCAGTTCTTCACCGGTAACCCTAGAGGAGCAGTAGATGAAGGTTGGTTGTATTTTTTAAGACTTATTATTTATGCGTATAAGAGCTGGGGTACAGGCCAGAGGTGCAGGGGATGAAGGGTGAGTGGGTTCACCAGAGACAAAGTGGGGAAGAGAACTGGTGGATCCACTGAAATATACCACCGAGGGGAGCAGCAGGTGAGACGGGAGAGGTCTGCTGTGCCATGTAGGTCACCTCCCTGGCCAGGGTTCAAACTTGCAGATAGCTTCGTAGTGCTGAGTCTTAACCCCTTTGCCACCAGGGAGCCCCAGATGAGTGTTTCTTAAAACCAGCTCTCCAGTGGAAATGGGGCAGGAGAACAACTGCTGGTTTTGTTGTTAATGTTTTTCATCTCCTTAACTTTTTTTTTCTTCCAGATAAGGAAGGCTTGATTTAGGGCCTCCCTGGTGGCGCAGTGGGTTAAGCAGCGCACTATGAAGCAGACCGTCAGCCACTGCAGCACAAGTTCGATCCCTGCTGCCGGCTAGGGAGGGACCCACATGGCGCAGCAGACCTCTCCTGCCTCGCCCACTGCTCCCTCAGCAGTGTACTTCTGTTGATCTGCCTGTTCTGCTCCCCGCTCTCTGTGGTGAGTCCTCTCACCCCCCACACCTCTAGCCTGTACCCCAAGGCTTGTATGCATAATAAATAAATCTTTAAAAAAAAAAAAAAAGGAAGGCTTGATTTAAAGAAAGACATCTTCTTGCAAATTAGTTTGGGGTGTCACTGGTCAGTCCAGTGGTTCTAGGCTTTTTCTGCCTCCTTATTCTTTAGCAGCGTAAAACAAAACTATCAATGTTTGAAAAGGTAGAAGCATAATGGTGCAAAGTTGTTCTCCTCCCCGGAGTGCTTCCTGGTAATCAATGCATTCTTCTCAGTACCGAGTTCCATTCGCTTATTCATGAAAGAAATATTTGTTAATGGGCCTCCCTGGTGGCGCAGTGGGTTAAGCAACGCACTACGAAGCAAACCTCAGCCACTACAGCACAAGTTCGATCCCTGCTGCCGGCCAGGGAGGGGACCCACATGGCGCAGCAGACCTCTCCTGCTGTGCCCGCTGCTCCCCTCAGCAGTGTACTTCTGTTGATCTGCTTGTTCTGCTCCCTGCTCTCTATGGTGAATCCTCTCACCCCCTCCCCACACCTCTGACCTGTACCCCAGTGCTTGTATGCATAAATAAATAAATCTTTAAAAAAAAAAAAAGAAATATTTGTAATCACCTTCTTTGTGAGTGAAGCACTGCTTGGGATGTTCTGTGAACAAGACAGACGTGATCCTCCCCAAGGTGCATGGAAGCCAAGTGCTGTGCTCACAAACTAAGTAGGAATGCAGAGAAATAGGGAGGGAACGAAGAAGAGAGGGAGGGAGAAAGTGCTGAATTCAAATCCACCCCAGCGTCTGTGTTCCCAGAATTGTCCAACTGTTGTTACTCCAAAGCCTCTGCTATCTCGCCTCCCTGACTTCCTTCCGGTGCTTTCTCCAAACACATCCTTCAGTTTCCTTGAGCTAACCCCTGCCCCTTCCCAGCATGCAGGGGAGAAGGGAAAGGGCCTGGAAATCACACGCTTACCCCTGAGTGCCTTCTGGGAATTGCAACCTGGCTGGCCAGCCTCTGACCCTGGCCCTTATCAGGGTGGAACACCTGGGGACAGGACCCTTAGGGCAGCGCTCTGGCCCCCAAATCCAGTCTGTAGGTCTCAGTCAGGAAACCGTATTAGGCTGACTCCAATCTGTTTCGGTGACCTCTTCTAGAGAAATGCAGCTGGCTGTGATTGCCAGGAACACACACAAACACACGCTCTCTGTGGGACTTCAGGCTCAAAAAACCAGAAGCCCTGGCTCTCTGTTTAAAGTGTGTGTGTGTGTGTGTGTGTGCGTGCGTGTGTAGGAAGGGGGGGCATGGAAGTTAGGAGGATGTCTAACCCTACCTTTGTCTTCTCAGGGGCAATGCTACTCCTTTCCTTCATTCTTATTTCTCTGCCCTTCTCTATTCCTTTCTCCTCATTCAGGAAAAATCCTTAGGGAACTGGATTTTGAATTGAATTGAATTTCTTTTCTGAGGAATTTCTTAGTTACCTGCAGGATCGATTTTACCCCTCTCAGCATTTCCACCTGCTGTTGGGATCTGTTATTCTCTCTCTGACTCTCAACAAACCACCCACTCCCAAAAAATACATACTTTAACCTTTTCTTCCTTTCTTCCTTACTCAATATGGCCCATACTAAAAGGAATATGCCCTTTCTCTGAAGATTTCCTTCTCTCTCTCTCTCTCCCTCCCTTCTGGGAATGGGACTTCAGAAGGCAAGTTTGAGCATGTGACCTTGACCCCATAATGTAAATTGGGCAAGGAAGGTACTTGACTCACACATGGTTCAAGCATATTCTGTCTTCTAGACTTTGGAGTTGAGCTTAAGACCCTAGTTCCAGCCTGAGCTGGTGACTGTAAGACATGCAGGCAGGGAGGACTTCACATAGGAATGTTGAACCAGTAAAAATTGGTCTGTAGAAAAAAACAAAGGACACAGATTCTCAGAGAGAAGCAGAGATCGGGCTGGAAAGGCGTCACTGCCTAGATACACGACAACTTCCCACTTCCTGCTTCCTGACCTTTGAGAGCAGCGGCCCTTGGGTCCTTTGAGATACGTGTGAAGGTGGTATAAATCTGTATGAATTAGCATGTACTTGACTGCATTAAGTCATAAACTGAGTGATAGCTGCTGAAAATATTGGACACTTTCTATAAGGAGTGTGGAGGCAGCAGAACCAGGATATTCAGTTCAGCTAAGTCAAAAGACTCTTGGCAACTTTTGGCTTTGGGGTTCAGCATGTGGATCTTTCATTTTTGTGCTTGTTGCCATATGGCTTCGATGCGGCTGCCGTAGTTCCAGACATCAGGTCCTCACATCATTGCATCAAATGAGCAGAAAGGGAGAAGGTGGGGAAGGAGCTCCGTTAATACAGAAAAATTCCTCTTTCTCAGAGGCTTCACAGAAGACTTCCTCTTATGTGGTACTGACTAGAATAGCATCTGATACCACTCTACCTGCAAGGGAGGCTGTAAAAGTGAGCACCTGATAAAAGGGAATTGGATTTCTGTGACTACTTTATACTGATGATGACTCACGCAGAGCTGGCAGGACATTTGCTTCTCTGAGATCAAGGGATTTCCTCCCGGTACCTGAACACCAGCAGGAAAGAAGGGGGTGAGGGGGGAGGGGAGGTCATGTTACACATAAAACAAGCAGTGTCTGCCACACCTTCCCAAAACTTCCTGTTCCATTTAAGCTCATTTCACTGTATATTATACTTACAATCAAAAGATTTGTGACCATGCTTCCCGTTAAAAGGAAATGCCTCTTTCCTATTTCTCTGGTTTCCCTATCACACTTGACCTCCTACCCACCCCCTCAGGGTATTGGAGTGGGGTACCTAGTTAGCATGGGGTATTTCTCACCTGCGTTGGGAACGATCTATCTCTGCTCCTTCCTGGGGAGTCTTTCCTTCTTCCTCTCTTCCAGCACCAGTGGGAGAAAGCAATGTGGATACCGGTTGCAGCTCAAATTGTCTCTTTTGTGTACTGCCAAGATCTAGTCTAGGGGTCAGAAGCTGATTCTCATACCCAGCCACATTCTTCCAGATCCTTTGTAATAGCAATCAACAATTTTTTTTCAGGTGAAATTCTGTCAGCTACATAGTTTATTGGAACCGCTACAAAATGATAATCATTAAGACTTTTATGATGGTGACGGCAGAGCATTTACTAAATGCAAGGTCTTTCTTTCCACCTGCTGTTGGAATCTGTTCACAAGTCTATGAACTTAACCCTACACTTCAGTTCTGCATCTGCTGACCTTTGCCTTAATCCGCAGTTGGTTCAGAATTTTACTGAAGACAGGGTATTATTTATTGGGCTCCTTTGTTTGTTTGAAAATATTTGTTTATTTATTTATGCATACAAGAACTGGGGTACAGGCCAGAGTCCAGGGAGGCAAGAGGATTCACCAGAACCAGAGTGGGGAACAGAACAGACAGATTAACTGAAACACACTGCTGAGGGGAGCAGCAGGTGAGGCAGGAGAGGTCTGCTGGGCCATATGGGTCCCCTCCCTGGCCAGCAGTGGATGTCAAACTCATGCTGCAGTGGCTGCAGTTTGCTTCATTGTGCGGTGCTTAACCCGCTGCGCCACCAGGGAGGCTATTGGGTCCCTTTGAACCCCAACAACACTTAACAAAATTTCCTTCACCTTCTCATTCACCCATACCCACTGGAACTTGTACTCATCTCTTTTTTTTTTTTTTAAAGATTTATTTATTTATGCATACAAGAGCCGGGGTACAGGCCAGAGTCACGGGAAATGAGAGGATTCACCAGACAGAGTGGGGAGCAGAACAGGCAGATTGAAATACACTGCCGAGGGCAGCAGCGGCGAGGCAGGAGAGGTCTGCTATGCCATGTGGGTGAGCTCCCTGGCCGGCTGCGGGGATCGAACTCGTGCTACAGTGGCTGTGTTTTGCTTCATAGTGCGTTGCTTAACCCACTGCGCCACCAAGGAGGCCCCTGTACTCATCTCTTACTCATATTCAGATAACTTAGATTTCCCCCTGGATTTGAAATATCTCCCTAAACCTCATCACCAAAATTACAGAAACGAATATGTAGAGCTTGGGTTCTAGAATATACAGACTTAGCTTTTGAGTTTTCTCTCCACCCTTAGCTTGCATATGGATTTAAGTCAGTTACTGATCCTCTCTGAGACCCTCGTTTGCAGGGTGGGACCAATGGTAGGTTCTTGGCACTTGGTCAAAAGTGAGTAGTTTTTGAAGGATTATCATAGTCACCTTCCTCTCTCCTTCCCTTCCTCTTTCTCACCTTCCTTCCAAATATTATCAAATGTTCCATGGCACAGGCACTGGATTAGTTGTTGAAATTACAGAATTTAAAAAACACAGTTCCTTCTCCCATCGATAAAGAGGACATTGTCCCTGTGAGAGTTTTTTTTTTTAAATAAAATAAAATGTAATATCTTTTTTGAGATATAATTTATATACTTTAAACTTTAATCTCACTACAATGTGGTGGTTTTTCATGTATTTACAGACTTGAGCAACCATTTTCATAATTTGATCTGAAAAGATTATCATCATCCCCTCCCAAAAAATGTTGTAGCCTTAGGCAGACATTCCCAATCTCTCCTCCTTCCCCTTATTCAGCCCAAAGCCCACCCACCACAGCCAAGGCTGTCACTAACTTACTTTATATCTCTGATGGGTCTACTCAGTAGTCCTTTGTGTCTGGATTCTTTCACTTGGCATAATGTTTTCCAGTTTCGTGCATATTACAGTATGTTTCAGTACATCATTCCTTTTTATGACTGAATAATATTCCACTATACAGATGTGTGATCTTTTGTTTATCCAGTTATCAACTGATAGACATCTGAGTTGTTCCATATTTTTAGCTATTATGAATGATGCTGTTATGGATATTTGCAATTTTTTCATTTCTCTTGGATGGTATCTCAGAATGGAACTACAGGGCATATGATAACTCTACGTTTAACATGTTGAGGACCTGCCAAACTGTTCCAAAGCTACTGTATCATTTTAAATTCCCATCAGCAGTAGATGAGGGGTGCGATTTCTCTACTTCTTCACCAACATTTGTTACTGGACTGGCTGACTTAATTTTGACTATCTTGATATCTGTGAAGTGGCTTCTCACTGTGGTTTTCATTTGCATTTGCATCAAGTGACTCATGATGTCGAACTTTTCACTGCTTACTAGCTATTTGGTGTTTCTTCTTGGGAGAAATGTGGATTCAAATCCTTTGCCCATTTTATTTTCAGTTAGAATCACTTTTAGTATTTAAATACAAAGGTGAGCACTGACCTTTTCCTCTTTAGACACACAAAAGGCCTAAGAGAGGAAATGAGCCCAGCTCTGTCCTCCACAGTCCCCCACCCCACCCCATCTTGCAAGAGAAGCCATTGTTGGGTCTCGCTCCCTCCAGCAGAAGTAGAGATTCACAGTGATGGCTCTACCTGACAGCTCTCATGCCTTCGTGCATCTCATACTGTGGGTGCATGATCATCCTCTACAGCTTCATTCTTAAAAACAAAGCAGAAGAGTTGTCAGTGGCCAGGGCCACATCCTCCCCGCTGGTATCACTTCCCACTCCACAGCGGGCCAGGGAAGAGGTTCTCTAGTCGGGGTCATTCAGCGGAAGGGGTGGGTGGGCAGAGCTGGAGAGCCCTCGATCGCTGCACTCTAATGTCAGAGTGAGAACAGGAGAAATAAGCCAGGACAGTGTGGAAAGCTCCATGAGATGGTGTGGGCACAATTCTCCCCACTACATTTACAGAGGTCAATGTGTCAAAGTTAAAAAAAAATCCCAATAATCAGTTCAAATACTTGACTTTTCAAACTTCTCCCACTAAAACGCAAAAGCAGCAGGAACAACCGGGATCTTTCCAGGAAGTGAAGGCAGAGCTCCCGACATTCCTCCTGACAGCGCTGAGTTAGGCCCTGGAAGGATCCACAGCTGTTGCAGCTGCTGCTGGTGCTCCATGGGCAATTTCAAAAGTCTCAGTGTGATGGGAGAACAACGATCATGAAGGGAGTTTTCCCAATCCACAGAGCTGCCCCAGAAAACCTGTACAGTTTTTGGACCAGGTGTAGACTGGACTTCTCCAGAAATACTTCTGTCAATCCCACAGTCTCCGCCAGCTCCTCCACCTCCTCTTCTTTTTCCAGCTCCTCCTCAGTTATCTCAGCATCTCTTTGGGGAACCAATTCTTCTGAGGATGGACAGATGCACCCAGCACTTGGGCCAGAGAGGCAGGCGTGGATGGGAGTGGCTTATTTCTGAATTCTAAATTCCATTGATTAACCTATTGCCTACCGTCATGCTGGCAGAACACTGTCTTAATTATGGTAGCTGTGTATTAAGTATTGAAATCAGTTAATGTGAGCCCTTATTCTTCTTTTTCACGATTATTAAGATTGTTTTGGCTATTCCAGGTCCCTTGCATTTCCTTATGAATTAAAGGATCAATGTGTCAAATCTCCAAAAAAGTAGTAGGAATTTGGTAGAAACTGTGTTCATTCTATAGATCAACTTGGGAAACAATGTCACTTAACACTATTAAGTATTTCAATTCCTGGGATGCCTTTCTATTACTTAGATCTTAATTTTTTCAACAGAATTTTGTAGTATGCAAATCAGTGCTTATTTTGTCCTAAGTATTTGTCATATTTACTATGGAATTGTTTTCTTAATTTAGTTTCAGACTATTGCTACTATACAGAAATACAATTGATTATTACTCTTGTACATTGCAACCTTTATAACTTGTTTATTGCTTTGAGTAATTTATTAGAGGATTCCTTGAGATTCTCTGTGTATGTTTTCTATGTCATCTGCAAATAGAGATGCTTTCACTTTTCCCTCTTTAATCTGGATGCCTCTTATTTCACTCTTTTATGAAACTGTACTGGCTGGAAGCTCTAATACAATGTTGAACAGAAGTAGTAAAAATGGGGACCTCCCTGGTGGCGCAGCGGGTGGAGCGCTGCACTGTGAAGCATCTGGGGCACAGCAGTGCAAGTTCGATCCCCGGACAGGGAGAGGACCCACATGGCGCAGCAGACCTCTCCTGCCTCGCCCGCTGCTCCCCTCAGCAGTGTATGTCCGTCGAATCTGCCTGTGCTGCTCCCCACTGTCTCTGGTGAATCCTCTCACCTGCCACAGCTCTGGCCTGTACCCCAGCTCTTGTATGCATAAATAAATAAATCTTGTGAAAAAAATGGCACATTGCCGAAGGCCAGCTCCGGCTGAGGCCAGGTTCCCACAGGAAGAGACGGCATCTGTAATTGAGGGGGATTGAGGAGTCACTAACCACTTGATCAGAGTGTAGCAAACCTCCTACTGAGGGTCTCAGCAGGCCTTTATTTATACATTGCAAGCAAGCAGTGGGATTATACCATCATGTGCATAGAGCAGAAAGATAACAATCATTACATTTTTTCTTAAGAACAGTTCGGGGTCTTTATGACCTCCAGTCAAGATTCAGGGCATCGTACTGTTTCAAGGTAAGGCCTACATGCTAGACAACATATTTTTATCAGCATACTAGTTTTTCAATGTTAACATTGTCTTTATAAGCATAGCATGTTTTTATTAATAGAGTAGTTTTTTAATATTAAGGCAGCCTTGGCAACTTTGTGCAGTCACAACTAACCATTTTGTTATTACTCAGCATATAAGACAGACTACTAGCTGCAAGGTCTGGAGTCAAACTAATATCAATATTTTTTTGTTATTAGGGAGACTTTTTATATATGATTATGATTTAAGTAAAACAAAGGCAAAGAAGAGGGGAGAAGGGCTGGTAGGGTGTACGTGACTTATTAATCACCTGGGAGACACAGAGCCTTCCACAGTGGGCCAAGTTATTGAGGTCTTTCTTCAGTTCCCAAGGCCAGTTTCCCATAGCGAATGTTTAAGTCTGGGAAATTATCTAATAACTAACTTTTGAGTTTGTATAACAACAACATTCCAGTTGCATTTGATCCTG
>JAGFMF010011747.1:2910386-2934386 GCA_019455555.1 Galemys pyrenaicus | reverse complement strand
CCCTCTCTGGCCGGCAGCAGGGATCGAACTCGTGCTGCAGTGGCTGCGGTTTGCTTCATAGTGTGTTGCTTAACCCACTGCGCCACCAGGGAGGCCCCAAGACCATCAGTGTTTTAGAAAAAGGTGGTTTTAAATAAATTATGGGTGTGTAAACTTTAACCCCCACTTTACACTATTAGTGTTTTAAAACCACAAATCCAATAAAATAATTATTAAAAAGTAAATTACTAAAACTTAAAAGTAAAGTTAAGCAGCCAAGCTGGCTATAAAGCCAAAAAAAGCCTAAAAAAAACTCTCTTTAACTAAAAAGCCAGACCCCTGCCTTTAAAGCAATTTCATTTAACTCGGAGCCAGCTCTCAACGCACCATTGCTTAAATCTAATAAAGTATTTGTAAATTTGTATCCCTTTCTTTTTCCTTTAGTGTTATTACTATTTTATTCCCCTTTCTTTCATAAAATAAAACGTGCTAATAACTTTTGCCACGTATACTTAAAGTTAAAACTTTTAAATCTTCTAAGCGCGCAAGTAAAAAACTCAGTGTAAAAAACCCATTTTATATTAAAATTACCCTGTAACACATGGACCTTTTAAAAACGGTAGATGTTGGAAGCCCCTCCTGTCACACTCACTCCCGGTGACTTGCTCTTTTCATTTCCAGATTCTCTCTCCTTGTAGTGGACAGGGGTAGAGCAGCTTCTCCCAGTTCGGTGACGATTCTTCCTTCTCTGTTACTGATTCTCACCCCAGCAGCTTAGCCATGAGCTTTGACCACTAGTGACCTCTCTTAGTCATCTGATCCTAAGCTGGATCAATTGGATTTGTCTTCTTGAGAAGTTTAACCTAAGGCATGTGAAATTTGTAGATTAATGAGAGGTAAGCCTCAGAAGGGATTTGGTGCTAGGGAAGGTCTATAATTTTCTGTTGGGCCTCCCTGGTGGCGCAGTGGGTTGAGCAACACACGATGAAGCAAACCGCAGTCACTACAAGCACGAGTTCGATCCCTGCTGCCAGCCAGGGAGGGGACCCACATGGCACAGCAGCAGACCTCTCCTGCCTCGCCCGCTGCTCCCCTCTGCAGTGTGTTTCAGTGTCTGCCTGTTCTGTTCCCCACTCTGGTGAATCCTCTCACCTCCTGCGACTCTGACCTGTACCCCAGCTCTTGTATGCATAAATAAATAAATCTTAAAAAAAAATTTCTGTTGCTGAGGTTTGGGATATTTTTCCTAGGGTTGGAAAATTTCCCTCTCTTGGAGAGAGTTCTAATAAATTTAACTTTCTTGATTATTTTTTCTAATATGGCCAATGTTATCTGCTGCTGAAATATCTTAATTAACACACTCTCCAGGAGATAGAAGGCTCCTTGGCAGCAGGGCCAAAATTTCACTCATTCATCTATTTATTGAGAACTTACTAAGTGCCACACACTGCTAGGTTCTGGGAACCTATGGATGAATTTGATAACTTTCTGAAATCAAGGAAGTTGTTTCCTGTCTAGTTTGAGGGTATAAATATATTAAAGCAATATTCATTCTTTTAATAAGTCATTTATTTATTCAACTAATCACTGTTAGCACTTATTAAATATTGGATGACAAACCCTGGTACTAAATGTTTTTCATAGTTATTTCTTACAGCAATGCTATGAGGTATGTTCTAGATGAAGGAACTGAGTGAGTCACAGAGAGTTTAGGTGGCTTTGCAAAGTTACAGACTTGTAAGTGCTGGAGCTGCATCTCTAATCTTGTCTGACTATTGACCTCTTGCTTTTGTCTACTCCCTCTCAGAGTAAAGAATCCCAAAGCAACATGACACACGCTTACATAGGTGTGCATAAAGCTCACAGAGAAGGCCACCAATATCGTGGGAAGGTTGAAGTTTAAGAAACGTTTCCCAATCGAATTGAATGTTTGAGCAATCTTGAAGGAAGAGAAGAATTGTATCACTGGTGGTGAACCCAGAACTTTGCATATGAACTCTATAAAATGATGATGAGATGGCTTATGCATCGGGAAGGAGTTGTTTTCCTGTTTACACAAGCCTGGGGTGTTTCCTGCTGCCTTCTGAGGCATCTCTATTGTGATTTAGCAATGGTGTGCAAGGTCATCAGATCACTTATATTCACAAAAACCTGGTGAGGGAAGTAGTACAGGTCTTAGCTTCCTAAGATGGGTGAGGAAACCAAGGCTGATGTTGTATGACCTATCAAAGAACACACATGGTGAGTAAGTGGAGGAACGAGACAAGGACCTAATGTCCTGACTTCAAGAGGGAGGGACTAGCTACAGGATTCCTCTAATCCAGCTGGGCTCCTTTACACACTGGGTGCAGTTCAAGACTTTGCTCTTCCCAGCTTCTGCATCTGAACTTCTGGGGTTCCCTTTCCCAGGAACACTCTCCCCTTCCTTCTCATTTCCAGCTCTCCAAATCCTACTTAGCCTTCAAATCAAACTCACCTCACACCTTTTTCCCAATGCTTTTCTAAAAATCATTCAATCCCTTGTCTAAACTTCAATTAAGTCCCATAGCACTGCTTCCAACTAGACTCTTGTCCTGAAAACTTCCTATACAGAAAACTTCCCTTTATAAAATTTCCCATATTCGTCGCTGCCATCTAGCCCTCCTCGGTAGAACTCTTGTCCCTTAATCTTTCTAGCCCTAGTTGGTTTTTTTTTTTTAAAGATTTATTTATTTATGCATACAAGCACTGGGGTACAGGTCAGAGGTATGGGGGGGGGTGAGAGGGTTCACCACAGAGAGCAGGGAGCAGAACAAGCAGATCAACAGAAGTACACTGCTGAGGGGAGCAGCGGGCACAGCAGGAGAGGTCTGCAGCGCCATGTGGGTCCCCTCCCTGGCCGGCAGCAGGGATCGAACTTGTGCTGCAGTGGCTGCGGTTTTCTTCATAGTGTGTTGCTTAACCCACTGCGCCACCAGGGAGGCCCCCTAGTTGTTTTTTTTTTTTTTTTTAAAGATTTATTTATTTATGCATACAAGAGCTGGGGCACAGGCCAGAGTCACGGAAGGTGAGAGGATTCACCAGAGACAGAGCGGGGAACAGAACAGGCAGACTGACTGAAACACACTGCTGAGGGGAGCAGCGGGCATAGCAGGAGAGGTCTGCTACGCCATGCGGGGGGCCCCCCCCCTGGCCGGCGGCAGGGATCGAACTCGTGCTGCAGTGAACGCGGTTTGCTTCATAGTGCGTCGCCTAACCCACTGCGCCACCAGGGAGGCCACCTAGTTGGTTTTTTATTGTGTACTTTTTATGTGTCAGTTGTCTGTTTCCAGAACATACACTCCACAAGGTGCAAACCAAGTGCTTCTTTTTTAGCTTTCTTCACTGGGATTGTAGTGTTTATTGACTCAGGAGATCTGCTCCACCCACCTGCTCTTAGGTTGTTCAGCTCCAAAGTCATGCAAAATTGATAGCTTGTCAACCCCTTTTCTAAAACTCCTGAGGGGTTGGGGTGGGGGAAGAATGCGGAAGCTCTCATTGGTGCATTAAGCAATTAATAATAACCGACACTTAATGAACATTCACTAATGACCAGGTCATGTACAAAATATGCTTGTGTATTAAGTTGTAAATACTTAGAAAAACTATTCTTATCTCCAGATGAAGACACACAGGCCACTCAGCTCACTGCCAGTAAGGGACAGGGTCAGGATTCAAACCCAGATCCACTGCAGTGTCCATTCGCTTAACTGTGACTTAATTCTTCGTGGGTAATGTGGATTCATTTCCTTTCTAACCTCCATGGGAACATAGAATTAAAGGGGTGGAAAATAATATTATATTCTAATAAGAACCAGGTATTGTGACAGGTGCCCAAAGATTTATTAATAGAATTTTCGCAGTGAGAGTATGAAGCAGGAAGTATTAAGGTCTTTATAAGCAATTAGGCTCCCAACGTGGTTAAATACTCAAGGTTAAGCTTCCAGTTAGTTATATATAGGCAGTTGGAATGACACCAGGTTTCCTGACTTTCAAGGAAGTGCTCTTGAAAGGAGATTGTACAGGAAACCCTGATAGGGACAGGGCAAAGAGACATCCGAATTATTATTTAAGAAATGTATAATGCATGGTGCATAGTGAAGAACAGTGTGAGGATGTCAAAAAGACTATTCTATAAACACCCGCAGAGGAATTAGCTAATTAAATAAAGGCGCTCTGACTAGGACTGGGATTCAAACCGAGAGCTTCCCCGGAGGCAAGGGCAGAGAGGGCGCCACCTGTCCTGGAGAGCTCAGGAACCCGCTCTGGAGACTTAGGTTCAGCCTCTTTCCTTTCCTCACATTCTAATTGGCTGCTTCTTCCTGGACCCCGCCTCCTTCTCAGTGGGGACCATTAAGCAGCCAAGTTCTACCCACGGGCTGGGGCCTCCAATCGGGTCCCAGACCCACCCGTCCCCCAGAGACCCCTGTACTAGGGCCCGTCGCCTCACTCTCGCCGTGATTGGCCAGGAGGCAGCCTCGCTCCACCTCCTCCTCCTCCAGATTGGTCAGTGGCCCTCAGGCTTCGCGACCCTCCCAGCGCCGCTCCCGGTCTCCCCCTCCGCGGCGGGCTTGGGCGAGCCGAGGCCTCCGCGGGAGTGGGCCCCGCCCCCCTGTGACGGCCCGGCCGGGAATTGGCGGCAGCGTGCAGCCATTTCCGGTTTCGGGGAGGTGGGTGGGGTGCGGAGCGGGACTTGGAGCCTCCGCCACCTCGGCCGCCGCCTGCAGAGCCTGCCTTGCGCCTGGTGCTGCCGGGACTATGCGGCCGGGGCCGGGAGGCTGCTGCTGCCGTCGCCCGCTGCGGCCGAACGGCTGCGTGGCGAACGGGGAAGTGCGGAACGGGTACGTGAGGAGCAGCGCTGCCGCCGCCGCCGGCCAGGTACGGGGGGTCCGGGGGACCGGGGCCGGGCCGGGGGCGGTGGGGCCCCGCGAGCGGCGTCCTTGCGGAGCTGGCGGAGCGGCGGCCGGGCGGGGCGAGGTCGCGGTGACCGGCCGCGGGGGCGGGCGCCGGGCGCTGCTCAGGTGTGCCGGCGGTGTCCTGGCGCTGGCCGGGCCTGCCCCGGGCCAGAAAGCTCCAGGGCGGCGCAGGGGCTCCCTGGTGCCTCGGAGCCTAAGCTTCTCCTCTCCTCTCCCCCCGAGTTTTGGGCTCTGCTCTACCCGATCCGGCCGGGGAAGCAGCGAGCAGCCCCTTCCGAGCCGGGAAGGATCCTCTCTCTCCTGGCTCTCGGTTCTTTCTCCGGAGGCGCTCTCCTGCCCCGGAGGTGGCTGCGTCCTCCTAGGGTTCTGGAACCGTCCAAGGAAGACCACCCGTGGGGTCGTGAGAGGCAAAGAAAGTTAGGAGATGGTGCCAGGCGGAAACACTGCCAGTCTCTTCCTACCACATGCCTGCCCTCTCCATAAGCTAGACATTGGACCACTTGGCAGCGAACCCGGTTCAGTGCCTCGAAAGCATTATCCTCTTACTTTCTGACCCGTGGTGAGATCCCTTCCGGGCTCCAGGTCGAGTTAGGTAGTTTCCTTGACCCTTAGCAGCAGTACTATCACACGAGGGATTGTTTACCCTGGTGGTGATGGATGAGTATCTATACTAATTAAAGCTGAATCACCAAGTCCAGGTCGTTCGGAAATAGTTTTTAAAGTTCTGAATTCAAGATAAAATTATTGTTCACTTTTCAGTTCTCTGGACTGACAGTTATTTTGCAGCAATGTGTTTTTAAAGATGAGCTGCTTCCTGCAAGTGTTTTAAAGTCAACTTGCAATTTATTTTGATACTTACATATCTCATTCAAATATTAAGGAACCCCTCCTCCCCCCTTTTTTTTTGAAGTGGTATCTTTCCCTCAACGGGAGTGTGACTGTTGTGATTTAATTTGGCTTTAGCATAAATATCTGGGAGCCTTCTCGCTCAGTCAGTGGATATGGTTGATAGACTGTTACTGTTTGGTGGGAAACAGAGTAAAACGTTTCTCCAGGTCATGTTGACATACTAAGAGTATGGGAGTTGGGGTGGGGGAAGGGTATATAAAATATGAAAGACTTGATCTCTGATGTTATAAGTTGTAAGGTAACATAATACATAGATTCATAAGATTTGTTTTTAAAGAAATAACTGATAGAGGACATGATAAGAATTAGTTCATTATTAGCGGTGGAAATTGTTTTCCCAACAGTGTATATATAAATGGGTTATAAAAGAAAAACCATTGAACTATAGATTACAACAGGGAAATATAATGGGGAGAAGTTAGAAAATAACGGGCAAATGAGTGGGTTATGCTTTTTAAAAGGGAAAAGGAAATCAAGAGAAAGGTGATCATATTTCATAGGTGTTTTGTGTTTAATTTCACATAGGAGTTCTCATCATCCCTAATAACTTAGCATTTGGAGGCATATTTCTTCAGAGATAGTTGACTAATAAGTTAAAGACATAACATGTTGCTAAGATAAAATTAAGACTCTGTAGGACTCTAGCATCAGAATGTGTCAAATATATTTCAGCAAAAAATTCCACACAAGGCAGTATGCTGGCATTTGGAAGAATGGTCCAGTGGAATGCTCTAAAATGTTTAGGGCTGCAGTAGACCTTTTAGAAAACAGTTTCCCTTTAAAACAGATTCTTTAGGTGTGTAGTTTTGTATGCTAGTTTGAAAACTGTTGTCTTTCAGGTTGTTTCCTTTTTCTAATTAAGCAAAGAAGATTTAGGTAATTTCGTGAGAGCAAGCATATCTTCGCTTATTAAGTCCATTCCCCAACATTATTTGTCTTTTGATGATTAGACAGAAGTCAGAAACTTCTAAGATTCCTTTCAGGAGTTTCTGGTTCTGTGTTTGAATAGGGGACGTGTCTGTTTTCTTTTTGTTTTTCCCCATTTAAGAAATTGTGATAAAATGAAAAAGAAATCTGTATCTTAACCATTTTTGAGTGTAGAGTTGAGTGATACTAAATACATTCATAATGTTGTGCAGCCATCACCAACATCCGTTTCCAGAACTTTTAGTCTTGTGAAACTGAAACTTTATTAAGCAGTAACTCTTCATTCTTCCCTCCTCTCATTTCCTAAAAACTACCATACGTTTGTCTCAGTGAATTTGCTCAAAGTGCTTGATATAGGTGGAATCATACAATTTTTGTTACTGACTTTTTTCATTTCACATAATGTCCTCATGATTTATCTTTATAGGAATATGTATCAGAATTCCTTCCCTTTTTTTAAGATTTATTTATTTATGAATATAAGAGCTAGGGTGTAGTCCAGAGGTTGGGGGTGGTAGTGAGAGGATTCACCAGAGACAGAATGGAGAGCAGAACAGGCGGATTGACTAAAATACATTTCTGAGGGGAGCAGCAGGAGAGACAGGAGAGGTCTGATGCGCCATGTGGGTTAGCTCCCTGGCCTGGGGTTGAACTCATGCTGCAGTGGATAGCTTCATAGTGCTGCGACTTAACCCCGTGCTCCACCAGGGAGACCTCAGAATTCCTTCGTTTTTAAGGCTGAATAATATTCCATTGTATCTGCTGTAGTGCATTGCTTCACTTTGATGTTTCAGTCAATGATGGACCAAATATGTGACAGTGTTCCCACTAGGCTGTACCATATAGCCAAGGTGTGTAGTAGGCTAATACATGTAGGTTTGTGCGATTACACTCTGACATTTGCACAGTGGCAGCTCACCTAGTGAAGTGCTTCTCAGAATGGATTCCTGTTGTTAGGTGGCTAAACATGATTGTATATACCATATTTTGTTTAATCCATCATTGAACACTCAGGTTGCTTCCATGTGTTAACTGTCTGAATTATGTGGCTATGAAAATTGGTGTACAAATACCTCTTTAAGACCCTGGTTTCAATTCTTTTGTGTGTATACCCAGTGCTGGAATTGACAGATTGTATGGTGATTCTATTTTTAGAGAATCCACCATACTGTTTTCCCCAGCAGCTGTACTGTTTTTATATTGCTATCAACAGTGCACAAGGCTTCTAATTTCTTCACATACTCATCAGACACTTATTTTTTGTTTGCTGTTGTTTATTGATAGTAGCTAATGAGATAATAGAAAAAAGGCATATTTGTGTGTGCCCCTGGTTCCTGGCATAGAGCTCCTGAAACCTGTAATATTTCTTAAGTGCTAAGTGCTTAGGGAGCATCTTTAGTTCTAATATCTGACTTTTGACTTTATTCCTGACATATAGTTTCTAAATCTGGGTGATAGTATCTTTTGTTGCAATATGGTGACTTTGGGTGGGGACTGGTCACGAGTCAGACCAAAGCATGATTAGAAGTTTGGAATTTTCCAGAGAGAGGAGAGAAGTAGTGAAGTGGAGTTAATGATTGATCGTGTCTATGTGATGAAGCCTCCAAAAATTCCCCAAAGTAAGGGGTTCACAGAACTTCCACGTTGCTGAACAGATGGAGGTGCTAGGGGGACCGGTGTGTGCCTTCCCGTATAGCTTTTCCTCTGTATCTCTTCCATCTGATGTTCATCTCTATCTTTTATCGTATCCTTTTATAAGAAACTGGTAAATAATAAGCTATTCTTTCCCTAAGTTATCTAAAGTGCCTCAGAAAATTTGTGGAATGAGAGGAAGGGGTCTGCGACCTCCGTTTTATAACTGATGGTTCAGAAGCACAGCTAAGAACATGGACTTGTAGTTGACATCTGAAGTTCATTGGGGAGACAGTCTTGTAGGGTGGAGCTTTAACCTGTAGTTTCTGATTCTATCTCCAGGGAGGCACTGTCAGACTTGAGTTAAACTCTAGGACACCCAGCTGGAGTTGCAGAACTGCTGGGTCTGGAAAAAAGACCCAGACTTGACGTCTGACATCAAGTGTTGTAAGTGTGGTGGTAGTGAGAGCAAAGGAGAAATAGCACAGGAACAGTGGGATTTGCTTTTTACAATAGCCATCCTCCGGGGTGTAGAATTACTGCATTTTAATGATAGTAGACACAGTTTTCACAAGGAAGACTAGTAATAAAGCAGTAGTCTTTCTTTCTGCCATTCTACAAAGTGTCAGCCTTTATTTGAGGTAAAAGGTGGCAATTACCATTAGGGAAACTTTGAGAAAGTTAGAATTGGAAGCTTTGGCAGAATTAGAACTGGAAGGAACCTTTAGGGGGTTATGTAATTAAGTCCTTTTATCTCTTTGTAGGACTTTATTAAAACTAATTTGATAGATGAGTCTACCCTACTTTTAAAGACCTCTAGAGGATTTGCAGGAAATTTTCTCATCAGCATGTTTCAGTGTTTAGAGATCTTAATTACCATGAATTTCTTACTGTGGATTTAACATTTAATGAAATAAATGCTAGAGTTTGGTCGCACTGGAAACATGATACTGTTTGTTTTTTATTTTTAAAGCTCCTTTGTCAACAGCCCCCCCCCTCCGTTTTTTAGCGCTTGTTGTTTTTTTAAATAAAATTTTTTATTTGGACATACTTACATAATTAGCTATTGAGTGTGAAAGGAAAAAAATCATCCATCCTTGAAACAGTTTTGAGCCTTTCTTTCCTTTAGTAGTAGAAAGGTAACAGCACTCTAGCTGCCAGAAAAAAGTAAGATTTTTATCTTAAGGAATTGGAGCACAGGTTATGTTCTTATTTAAAATAAAATACAAAGTAGAAAGTGTTGGTTATACTGCTTATATTTAGAAAGAAGCAAATAGATAAGTAATGAAGGGTAGTTTACTAGATAACCATAGGAAATAGCTGAAAATGAGAAGTTAGTTATGAGACAGGAAGGAGGGGGAGTAGCTGGGATGGCCAGGGTAACCTACCTGTTCAGTTTTCTCAGGACCTGAGACAGACAACTGAAGAAAGATCTCCAGGCTTTCAAAAATTATGTTGTCACAACTTGTGGGACTAGATTTCTCTTCAACTGTGTAACTAGATTAAAATGCTAGTCGTTCCAAGGGGAAGAACATTTCCATTACTATTGGCTGGATAATGGTAGACTTCGTTTGAGGTACTCAGAAATCCTCTTTAATAAAAATTCTTGGGAAGTGAGAACAATATTTAATAAATAAGTAATTTTTATTTATTCTTAAGATTCTATTTTAGAACTTGGATATTCAGCGAAGGCCAGCCTACCCACTTTTTAAGGTTAGCCTAGATGTCCTAGGAACTTCAGTTGGTGCTCTGAGCAGGATAGTTAATTGGTTGAGATTCAATTAGATTCAATTTTTGAAAGAAAGAAGCAGTGTTTATTGGCAGAATAGGCAATTGAGAGGGATGGGTAGAGGCTGTGTTTGCATTCTGAGTGGGTGTGCCTGCCTTGATTAAATACATGGTTTGTGGCTTCAAAAGTCAGTTGCCTTCTGAGTAGCTTCTAAGATAGCTACTAAAATATAATTTATAATTTGTGACTAATTAAGCAAGTAAGTGCTTTGCATTTCACCCATTTAACTTTAGAAAGTTTATTTCATGTTTGGTGTCTTTAAGATTAATTTTAAGATCCATTGTGAAGGTTAAAGTCACTATTTTTCCTTTTGTTTCAAAATAATTTTAGCTCCTGATTGTAGAACTCATACATATATACAACCCAGTTGTTGGAGATTCTTTTTTTATTTTTAAAGATTTACTTATTTATTTATGCATACATGAACTGGGATATAGACCAGAGGTGCAGGGCGTGAGAAGATTCACCAGAGACAGAGTGGGGAGCAGAACAGGTGGGTGTACTGAAATACACTGCTGAGGGGAGCAGCAGCGAGGCAGGAGAGGTCTGCTGCACCATGCGGGTAAGCTTCCTGGCCAGAGATTGAACTCATGCTACAGAGGCTGTGGATAGCCTCATAATGCTGCAACTTAACCCCTTGTGCCACCAGCGATGCCCCTGAAGTTTCATTTTTTAATGTGGTCTATTAGATAATCTGCTGCTTTCTGATATTTTCTTTTCCATTTTAAGATTTTACTTATTTTGCATAGAAGAGCTGGACTGTAAACCAGAGTAGCAGAGTGCAAGAGGATTCATCAGAGAGAGTGGGGAACAGAGTAGGTGGATTTACTGAAATACACTGCTGAGGGGCATAGTGGGAGAGATAGGAGGGTCTGCTGGGCCATATGTGGGTTAGCTCCCTGGCTGGGGATCAAACTCACACCTGTGGTGGGCTGTTGTGGTGATAGCGCTGAGACTTAACTCCTAGGTCATCAGGGAGGCCTTGCTTTCTGATATTTTCTAAGTACAGTGTAACATGAGATATACTGAGAATATGAGTGTGATTTACCAGTATCTATGCAGATAAATACTGACCTATCAGATGTGAAGGTTTGAATTATTCTGATAATCCTCTTGCTGTAATTAGTCCCTTCAGCAAACATCTGAGCTTTTACTGTTTGCATTATACTTGTTACGTAATAGGAATTCTGGAAATCTTAGTTGAATGAATGAATGAATGGGTAGTACTTGAAGCTGTAAGAGTTGGTAGATAGAAGAGGAAACACTAAAGATGTTATAATGGGGAACCATAATGTTCCAAGGAGAACACATGCACACTGCAGAAGGTTGGCAAGATTGGGCAAGAACAGAAGTACTAGGAGACCAAGCAAGAGTAAGCAGTATCTGGGTGGCGAGAAACCCAAGACTAATTAATACCAGTACTGAGGACCATTTACTAAAACAGGCTCTCTCCCAGCTATTTACTTGCCTGATTTCACAAGGGCCTTGCTGGGCATGTTTTGTCTTCATTGTACAAGAAGACTGAATTCCAAACTATTTTAAATAACTAAGTCAGTAAATCTGTAGAAAATGGGTTGTATTCAGGTTTATCTTACTTTGTTGTATCATGGGATTTGGAAATTCAGAAGTTAATGGCAATTTTTGAGGTGTTTAAATACTAGGAAAGGATGTCAGTAGATTTTATCTCTTGAGGGATGATTGTGAAGGGAAGTCCTTTGTTGGAATTTTACTGAAATGTACTAACCTCTCCCTACCGCATACCACACATACTAGAGAAAATAGTTTTGGGCTTTGGGCCCTCCACACAAATTATTCCACACTCTGAATGTTTATTTCCAGAAGTGTCCCCTTTTTCAGCAGGCAAACTTTGAAAAGAGGGAAATCCATTTTCTTCTGACAATCAGAATTCTGTCCACAGGTATCTCATAAGGAATAGGCCAAGTGGTGTTTTCCAAAGCTAGCCATAAAACAGATGGGTATTTTACATTCCGTTTTCCTGCTGAAAACTCAACATGGAGCCTTCCGAGTCTGACAGCCCAGAACACTTTAGTTCAGTGGCATCCCATGCACCTGCACTGTGAGGTTCTGCACAGAGTTCCATCCCCACCTGCCACCTGTGGCTCCTCATAGCACTTCAGGTCTCCAGATAAGTCTTGGGGTAACGGGCAGGTATAATCGTCAGGACACTGGGGACAGTGCAGCTCTGCTGTGGGTTCTGCGCCTTCATCAGAGCTCTCTCCCACCTCTGACTTGCTTTGACCTTGAAACCCCAGCCCCTCCACTCTGGCCTCGCAGTGGGACACCAGAGGGAGGAGCCTGGCTCTCAGCAGTGTCCCTTCCCCCCCCCCCCCCCCCCCCCCCCCCCCGTGTTCCCAGTGTGTAAGCACTAGGTACATTTCACACTTTCAATGTTTTTATATATTAGATGGCATCATAGTATCATTCTATAAAACAATTGTGTAAATTTAAAGACTTCAGAGATATTTCTAAGAGTTTGATGACTTCTGAAGTGCAGTTTATGAGATCCAAGCCTCATCTTTAAGCGTTGAAACCACTAGCTCAGGCTCTGCACTCCTACACAGAATCATCGTGGCCTCCCAAAATGCACTGGTGAAAATGTTTACAAATACCAGTTTCCTCAAATTGATTCTAAGACACTGAAGTTAAAATCCTACCTTTGAGGTGTTTTTTTTCTTTTTTATTTCTCTTCCTCCATTTCTCCTTCATTCTTTCTTGACAAACTGACTAAATGTACAAAAGCAAAGGACTGAGAAGAGCCAAGGCACTTTTGAGGAGTCACCTTTATTAGATAATAAGATTCAGCATAAAACTGTAGTAATTTAGACAGTGTGATTTGATCAAACAATAGAAAAAAATGGAACCAAATAGAAAACCCAGAAAGAGAATACATTGTGAATATGGATTTTGGTAAATAAGGCAGTAGTATTTCAAGTCAGTGGGGAGTGGATTGTCTTTTTATTAACTTGTACTGAGACAAATCTATGTGGGAAAAAAAAATAGATCCCCACTTCATACCATTCTGTAAAATCAGTTCTAGGTAGTTAAATATTCAAATATGAAAACCACAAAGTGTAGAATTCTACCATTTCTAGCAGAAAATATATATGACCTTAAAGGGTAGAGTGATTGTTCTAAAACCACCAAACCACAAACTAAAGGTTGATAAATTACATCAAAAGTTCTGTGCACACTAACATCAAAAAGGGCTAAATATTTAGGGAAAATTTTAATAGAAAATGTACAATATTTGGATACTGAAAATTGCAAAACATTGTTGAAAGAAATTAAAGAGAATCTGCGTGTGACATGAATTTAGGATTGAAAGACTTAATACTTTCCAAATTGACCTATAAACTTAGTGCAACACCTATCAAAATTCCAACTTGTTTTTTTTTTTTTTTAAGTTTTATTTATCTGGGGCCTCCCTGTTGGCGCAGTGGGTTAAGCAACGCACTATGAAGCAAACCGCAGCCACTGCAGCACAAGTTCGATCCCTGCTGCCGGCCAGGTTGGGGACCCACATGGCGTGGCAGACCTCTCCTGCTGTGCCCGCTGCTCCCCTCAGCAGTGTACTTCCATTGATCTGCCTGCTCTGCCCCCCGCTCTGTCTCTGGTGAATCCTCTCACCCCCCACACTTCTGGCCTGTACCCCAGTGCTTGTATGCATAAATAAATAAATCTTTAAAAAAAAAAGATTTATTTATTTATGCATACAAGAACACTGCTACAAGCCAGAGGTGAGGCGGGTGAGAGGGCTCACTAGAGAGAGTGGGGAACAGAATAGGCAGATTGACTGAAATACACTGTTGAGGGGAGCAGTGGATGAGACAGGAGAGGTCTGCTGCACCATGTGGGTCACCTCCCTAGCTAGGGATCGAACTCGTACTGCAGTGACTGCGTACAGCAGAAGCTGAAGTACAGCTGCACAGTACTGTGCATTAACCCCTTGTGCCACAAGGGAGGTTCCCAAACTTACCTTTTTAGAGACATTGACAAACATGTCTTAAAATTCATATGGAAATCTAAGAAACCCGTAAAAGGCAAAGTCTGGAAGGACAAAGTTGGAGGACTTACCCATCTTGATTTCAAAACTTACTCTAAGGACCTCCCTGGTGGCACAGGGGTTAAGGCACAGCAGCACTATGAGGCTATCCACAGCCACTGTAGCATGAGCACAAGTTCGGTCCTCGGCCAGAGAGGTGACCCACGTGGCGGCAGCAGACCTCTCTTGTCTCACCCGCTGCTCCTCAGTAGTGTATTTCAGTAGATTTACCTGTTCTGCTCCCCACTCTGGTGAATCCTATCACCTCCCATACCTCTGGCCTGTATCCTAGTTCTTGTATGCATAAATAAATAAATCTTTTTTTAAAAAATCAAATAAAATGTACTATTTAATTTTTAAAAACTTACTGTAAACTGCAGTAATCGTGGGTCTCCCTTGTGGTGCAATGGGTTAAGCAACATAGTATGAAGCAAACTGCAGCCACTGCAGCACAAGTTCTATCCCTGCCTCCGGCCAGGGAGGGGACCCACATGGTATGGCAGACCTCTCCTGGTGCACCTGCTGTTCCCCTCAGCAGTGTATTTTATTAGATCTGCTGTTCTGCTCCCCACTCTATCTCTGGTAGATCCTCTCAACCCCCACAATTCTGGCCTGTACCCCAGTGCTTGTATACATAAATAAATAAATCTTTAAAACAAAAAATTGCGGTAATCAGGACAGTAAGGTATTATCATAGGATAATAACTATAAATCAATGGAATATAATTGAGAATTCATAAATAAACCCTTATTTATTGTCAATTTTTTGTGTAGAAGTGAAAAAAACAGTTTGGGGGGGGAATGGATGACCTTTTCAACAAATGTTATGGAGAAAACTGGATATCCACATGCTAAAGAGCTAATTTGGATCCCTACTTTATACCATATACAAAAAAAGAGGGGGGGGGACGGTCAAAGACCATAATGAAAGATATGCAAACATAAAAACTTGTATGTAGGGTTTATAGCAACATTATTAATAATAACCAAAAAATAGAAACTTTCCAAATGTCCATCAACTGATGAATGGAAAACAAAATATGGTAGATTCATACAGTGAAATATTATTTATCATAAAAAGGAAGTATTAATACATGCCACCATGATTATGAAATATGTTTAATGTAAAAAGCCAGACACAAGAACCCATATTGTGTGATTCAGTTTATATGAAATGTCCAAGGTAGGTGAAATGGTAGTAGGAGTTTCCCCTGCCTTTGGAAAAGAAAAGAATAGAGAGTAACTTCTAAAAGTTGTGGAGTTTCTAGGGTGATGAAAATATTTTATAATTAAGTTTAATTTTAATGCATCACTCTGAAAACAATAAAAACCATTGAATTCTTTATTTGGTTCAAGTAGACTTAATGATAGCTTGTTAATTATATCTCAGTAGAACTATATTTAAAAAACAGAAAGCTTGACACCACACACACCACCAAAAGTGAAAAAATAAGCCCTGGACTTGAAGGAGATATTTGGAATACATCACTAGTAAAGGTTTAATATCCAGACTATAAAGTCCTACAAATCAACGAGAAACAAGCAGAGAGGCCAGTAGAAAATGGATAAAAAACAGAAGTTGGTATTTCACAGATAAGGAAACTTGATTGGAAAAATAAACATATGAATATGTTCATTCTCACTAGTCATCAAGTTATCACAAATTAAAGGGATGGTATATTCCAATCTTGACCAATTTGAAAACTGTAGAAGTTTGACACATTAAATGTTGATACTATTATGCAACACTGGACATTAACAATACTCTGTACATATTGTTGCAACTGCTTTGGAGAACAATTTGTTTATAAAAAAAAGTTTAGGTGTATGTGTTCATGATTGCCCTACTATATTTAGGTATACATTGTAACAGTCATACAAACAAGAAGTAATTTTCTATAATATTCAGGGCAAGCTTTGGAGAGTTTGTCAGTGATTGGGAGGTTTGCACAGAGACCACAGGTCAGAGGTATCAGCATGCTGTTCCTGGCTAACAGTGCAGCTTGTCACTGTGTCCGTCCCATAGGTGGCTCTTCCTCCTCTTCATGCCTGGGGTCTGGATGATAGGGGACTGTACCTCTTTGGATATCTGTCTTTGCTACTTCTGCTCAGTGGTCTCTGGTCAGCAGGGTATGCTTCTGTGTGTGTTTCTTCCACTTAAGCTGGCAGAGACATTTCTATATCAAACCAGTGCACACTTATTGTGTGTATATTTTATGCAAAAGCTTTATAAATGAGGGTTTCCTCCTGAAACATGCAACATAGTCTGGTATTCTTTATTCTGAGCTACTCATAGTTTTTACCTGAAAGTTTAAAAAATGATCACAAACCTGTAAATTGATGTCATGATCCACAGATAGGTTGTAATCTATACTTTGAACACTGTTAGTTTGCTAGGGCTGCCATAACAAAGTACCAAGGACTGGGTTGCTTAAGCAACAGAATGTAATCTTCTCATAGTTCTGGAGGCAGACTGAGATTGTGGTGTGGGCAGAATTCGTTTCATTTAAGGCCTCTTCCTTTGACTTAGAGATGACCAGTTTTTCCGTGTCTTCACATGGTCTTACCTCTGCATCCACATTTCTTCTTATGAGGACGCCAGTTACAGTGCATTAGGGACCAACCAATGACCTCATTAATTATCTCTCTAAAGGCCCTGTCTCCAAATACAGTCACAATGTGAGGTATCAGGGGTTGGTTAGAACTTCAGCAGATGAAGTTTTTTGGCATAATTCAGACCACAGCATGTCTCAATGTCTCCTTCATGTCATGCTCAAGGAGACATGTTTAAGATGTTTACTGTAAACATGTAATAAAAAATTGGAAATATTCTAACTAAATATTGTGTATAAGTAGAATGGCAGACAACATCAACAAAACCACTGTGGCACACCATATGACGAACTACTATACAGCAGTGAAAATAAATCTATTTATATAATCAACATATATAACCGAGCGCATTGATAAATAAAAGTTGCAGAAAGATACAGTATGTGTGACATGTATAGAAGGACTAAATCACGCAGGAAAACACTGCATGTGCATGACAGTGTGCTTATATAGTAAAGGTATTTTTTTCTTAATGCATGGGAATGATAAACACCAAATTGAGGGTAACTTTTATACCTCTTAGGGAGAAGGAAGCTAACACTTCCCTGGGGGAGACTTCATAAAAGGATTGGGGAAACCACTTAAATATAAGTCGGATCAGGACATGCTCCTGGTGACTTCTAATCACTAATAACAAAATGCAGAGTTTCTGTTGGCTTACAAGGCCCTTTATCATCTGACTCTCTCATACCTCTCTTACTTCATATCCTGCCAGGTCACTGCACTTCAGCCCAGCCTTTCTGTTCTTCCTGAACACATCAAACACACCTGCCTCAAGGCTTTTGCCCTATAGTTGCCTCAGCCTGGAAAACTTTTTTTGTAGTTCTTTCCTCCTCTCCTTACTTCTTACTCACCCTTTACCTCCTTCAGAGAGGTTGATCTATCCACCCTGTCTAAATAGTTCTTTCCCTCCCTCTGGTAGTAGCACTTATAACTGCCTGGCATTGTTATTGTATATGTATTTTCCCATTTGTTGTCTGCCTCTCTCCCTGGAGTGTATGCTACTGAATCTAGTGCTCAGATACTGCTTATCTCATAGAGGCTTAATAAATATTAGTGGAGTAAGTGAAAGAATGAATGATGATGGTAATATTTCACCTAGTGGGAAAAAATTATTTAAACCACATGAGCTAATTGATAAATTTTAGTGAGTGTTGGGTATAGCTTTATGTCTATTTTTAAATTATAGTATATTTTATATGAACTTGCTGGTTGACAAAAACCAATTTGCCAAAATAATATTAAGACCATACAGTACAAGCAAGAAATTGTACAAACAGATGATTGAAAATTGTAGGGACATCCTGAAAGTTTTTACTAGTAAGGGAGACAGCTCGTTAGGAGTAGGGAAAGGACCAGCGATATGTTTGCTGGTCTGGAAGGGCACAGTCAAACTGTCTAGTATGTTATATTGCCTTTACATTAGGTATTCCTAAGCGGCAGCATAGCCAGGACTGACCAGCATGCTTTCGCATTGTCTTATGAAGAGTTGAGGGGGGTGTGAGACACTAGTTGGTGCTTAGAGGAAGACATTGTCTTATGAAGAGTTGAGGGGGGTGTGAGACACTAGTTGGTGCTTAGAGGAAGAGAAATGTGTCAGCACTGACTTCCTGCCATACTTCCCTTTGAAACCTTGATTTGCAATGCCAAGGGGCTGGGCTGAAAAACCCAGCTTGTGATCACCAGTTAGACTCTTAACTCTTTGTGCTCTCTGTCGGAGGCTTCTGCTGCATGAGCTTTATTGTCTCCTGTATAAGTTTGACTTGTGTACAGACAGCAGAAGCACATTATTTTTAGGACTGTTAAATTACTTGGTGCTAATTCTGGTTTTCTAAAAGCAGACTTCTTTAGCCAATAGCCAAAATGAGCATGAAAGATGAGCTTAAAGTAAAATTCTAAGCCACTCATGATTTTAAAGCAATGAGATTCAGTTGTAGTGCCTCTGAAATAGTAAAGGAAAATTTGATGTATAGAAAATTTCAGCAGCATGACAAAGAAATAGCAGTAAATGGGAATGGAATGACTTGGACTCAAGTTCCAACTTTGAGTTTAACTTTCTTGTGACTGTGGACAAATTCTTTGTCTCCTTTCCTTGATTTTGTCATTTAGTCATGTGAAGAAGAATTGTGAGCCAACTTGAGAATCACTTGTAAAAGAAATGCTTCTAGCTTTGTGTATATTTTTCATACTGCATATTTAAATATAAGTCCTTTTAGATTCTTTAATATAGTTTGTTCTTCTCATCTCAGAAATCATGCTGATCTTTTCATCCTTTTTCTCTTAAAAAAGGACTTGAAAAATTCTTTATAGGATTATTTCTTATTCATATCAATTATAGAGTACAGAGTTCTTGACAGAGATAGAAATAAAATATTTGTCGGGTGAATGGGAAAATTATGTATTTATGATGATTTTGAGCTTGTTGGCAGAATGGAGCTCTGGGTTCCTAAAAGAGGCTTTGGTGTCTGAAAATTATTTCTCTAGTTTTGGAAATGTTAAAAATTTAAACCAAAGAGAGCCTCACATCTGAGCAAATGAAATTAAAGGGAGGGAAGATAAAGTTGAGAGAGATTTTTCAAGATGGGCAGTGCAGAGTGATTAGAGGTAAGTATGTTGGCTACAGTATACCTTGCCTTCCCTCAGTCATACTCCCTTCCTGCCTCCTGGGTTAGCAGAAGTTTTTGGCAGAGATGGTGAGGGGCTGAGCATCTCCATCTAACCAGGGATTGAGCTGGGTGGGAAGCTTTAGGTAGATTGAGTCTGCTCAGGTGAGCCCACTTGTGTCTCAAGGGCAGGAACAATGTGCATATGTTAGAGGCGCCTCCCTCTAGTATGATTTTATCTCCTAAGCATTATGAGATTGTGGTTGATTTCAAGTCACTTTTCTAGTCCACCCCTCCTATTTCTCCAATACTTGGTAAATGTCCTGTGCAGAAAACGGGACTTATGTCTGAGGCTCTTACAGATTATCTCTCATCCCAACCTATACAGCTGTCATGAGTGCCGCTCACTGGTCTGTCCTCTCTGAGTAGTCCTGCCAGTGGTAAGTTTAACTGTGGTTAGTCCAGGCTCAAACTCTGCAAATTCTACCAGGAGAAAAAGTGGCGAGCATTTTTAGCTCACTAAGTAAAGCCCTTTCCTTCTCTGGAATTTTAGTTCATCTTCTCTTTGATTTTCATAGAAGTCAGCTCTTCAGTGTCTTAATTTGAAATTGTTTCTTGTTTTGAATAATTTGTGTAGTTTTATCTGGTTCTGTGAAAGTGATGACTTCCTTCTGTTAACTCCAATCTGGAAGAAGAATTTTCAAATTGCTTTTTGTTTTTGTTATGTGATAAAAATAAGATTGTTAAAAAAAATTCTCTTAAAGTCTAGAGGTTGACAGTAATTCACTCTTTGATAATTATTTTATTGGATTTGTGGTTTTGGAACATTGATGGTTTGGAGTGGGGGTTGGAGTCCACACACCCATAATTCATTTAGGACCACCTTTCCCTCTAACAATTCTGGGTAGTTAGATTATCAGATACCTTCTTATTCTTCATTCTTTCAGACATTACCTTCATTAGCATCTGAATCTTCAAACACTTCTAGGTCACAGGAAGAGGAAAGGGAAGTGGAGGGAAAGCAATTGATGGATTTAAGGGCGGTATGTAACCCCAGTAATCTAGCCTTCTCTTCACTGCCATTGGCCAGAATTTCATCACACTTCTCTAGGGAGATTGGGAAGTGGCCACGAGCTGGGTGGCCATGTCCCCAGCTAAAATGGAGAGATTCTCTTAATAAAGGGGAGGTAAGGAGAATGTATCCAGAGGCCCGGAAGTCTCTGCCACAGTGTAGTATGACAAATAGCTCAACTAAAATCTTCTGTTAAATAATCTATTATTTCCCTTTTGGTTTGTGACTTCTCTTACTCTGAGAGACTTAGCTTGGTTAATGATTATGAGCATGTTCTCTGTAGTTAGACAAAATTAGCAGACACATGCTGACTCAGTCCTGATTTCTGATTTTCTGTTGCCCTTTTTAAAAATACTAGTTCTGATTTTTTTGGTCTGTCTTCATATTACTAACTTAATGTTAATTAAGCAGGAAATTTGAATCAGCGGTCTTATAGTACAGGAGAATACCTACTTACAATTTTGAAAAAAGTATCCATTATCCTAGATAAGATAGTAAGCAGCATTCCAAACTCATGGAGTTAACAAAATTGGGAGCTATTAAAATATTTTTACTGAAGCCCTAAAGTTTGCAGGCTATGCTAATGTATACATTCCTAGTAAGTTGTAAAAAAGAAGTTCTAAGAAGTTTAATGTAAAATCTTTATCTGTTAAATTCTTTCCATTGAGAGTAACAGAAATTGACTAGCTGAATTAAACGAAAAGGTGATTTAGTACAAAGACAATAGGTAAAGGAGTGTGTGAGGGAAGCATTCATGAACGGTTCAATCTCAGAAAGGCAGAAACTAGCTCTGCATTTGGGACCTTAGCAGCAGTTTATGGACCTTTATTCTGGGATATTGGCGGTCCAGTGCTCTTTATACTCTTCCCACTGAGATGTTACACCTAACAAGGAAAGGGTTGTTGGGTCCATTGTAGCATAGACTAGCAACAACAAATGTTGGTGTGGATGTGGAGAAAAAAGAACTCTCCTACACTGCTGGTGGGAATGCAAACTGGTCCAACCACTATGGAAAACTGTGTAGAGGTTCCTCAAACTACTAAAAATGGAGTCACCATATGACCCAGCAATTCCACTCCTAGGAATCTACCCAAAGAACACAAAAACATTAATTCAAAAGGATATCTGCACCTCTATGTTTATTGCAGCACTACTTAAAATAGGTAAGAGAGGGAAACAACCCAAATGCCCAAAAATAGATCACTGGATCAAGGAAATGTGCTATATATATATAACACATTGAATTCTATTTAGCAATCAAAGAAGATAAACTCATGCCATCATAGCAACATGGATGGAAATGGAAGGGATTATGCTCAGTGAACTAAGCCAGAGAGGAAAAGAAAAATATCAGGTGGTTTCACTTATAGGAGGAATATAGGGGAACCAAAGAAGAGATCAAGGAAAAATAATAATAATAAAAACCCAAAATAAACAAGCATCTATAAATCACAGACATTCTTCAAGGGTGGGGAGGGATCAAAACAGGGGTAGGAAGAACACAGGGACTATGATGATGGTGCATAGGTGAATTGGTGGTAGGAATATTACAGGGACTACACCTGAGAGTTGAAAGCAAATATTGGACAGTGATGTAAAATATATGTAAATAAATAAATTAGAAAACTAAAATGAATCCTCTCTGGTTTGAGGCTTTGTGCTCTAGATCCACTGCGATTGAGGTCATGTCCCTCCAACCCCACTCCATGCTCCAGACAGTTGTTGCATATTGAGGGGATAGTTGGTTCCCTCCACCTTTGGAATCTAGGAGAGAGCCCTAAAAGTCTCTGAATCACCTTTGGAGTCATTGTTTCATTGTATTGAGTGCACAACCATAGCCGAAAAGCTACGTGATCCTGTCCTATGGTATCTGGGATTCCTGACAGCCTCTTCATGTGTTGCAGCATGTGATCTTAACCATGAGATAGTTCCACAAGACTTCTGGTGAAGTATCTAGCAGTCTGCTGCTATATGCTAGCCCTTCTCTTATCTTCATAGGCAATTGCTTTTTATGTTAGCAGATTCTTTTGGTGTTTACCTTCATATTTCTAACGTATATGATTATATTTCTGCTCCTTTTCAATTTGGGATATTGTATACTTATTCTATTGGAAATTCCTTTTGGAGAGGATTCTTTTTGGAAAGACTGGCAAGAAGTTTGGTGTGATTAGAAACATAACTAGTGGGTATGGGGAGGGTCTTGGTGACAGGGAGACCAGATGGGATGGAGGATGTTGCAGTAGTCCACTGAAGTAAGAAGTGTTGAAGTTTTGTTTGTCTTTTAATTATGGAGGGGCATACCTATAGTCAGGTGTGGAGACTATACTAGATATATAGCCTGTAACTTTTTACCTGTGTATAGACTATGTGTCCAGTACCTCGCTCAAGATACAGTGTATTTCCAGACTCCTCAAAACTCCCTGGTGTACTCCACAACAAAGTCTTGAAGTAAGGCATAAAAACGCAATACTAGTTCTCCATGGAAGCCAGAAAATAAGGTGGAGCTAAAAAAATGATGCCACACTTGGGAGACTGGGTAGACTGGATGTTGATGCTGTCAACCTTGTGGGTAGTGCAGTAGAGGATCAGGTTTTTAGTTGAGGGAGGAGTTAGGATGGTGAGTAGTTTTTAGACTTGTTGATGTCTAAGTGGAGCTTATAGGAAGCAAGTGGAAATATAAATTTGGAATGCTGGGGGAAGAAATTGGAATTGAGATGTGAGTTTGTACCTCCTCATCAGCATGTTAAAGTCTATTTGAGAATTAACAAATAGGTAGATGAGAGTTCTCTCAAGAGACTAGTGAGATGACCTAAGATTATGATGATAGGTATACATTGCTTTTTTAAATAGCTCTGTTTGGGTCCATATAGTGAATAAAATCAGTGAGAAAGTTCAGTTTGAATATTTTAAAAATAAAATATAACTGAAATTTAGTAATGTATATACCAACCAAATTGATTAAGAGGCTTATAAATAAGAAGTATGCTTCTTTGCCCCAGTCTATTCCCAACTCTAATTTCTTTTTTCCATTTCATTTTACTTTTATTAAATTTGCTCACTGTTTACATGTCTATATTTGAGTTGCATTTTTACTCCTCCATATGTATACATGCTTCACTCACACTCCACCAAACCTCCCATGCCAATGCACTAATCCCCTCCTTCCTTATCCCTTCCTCCCTTCACACTGTTCCCTCTGGTACTCAGTACATTTTTCACTTCAAGGTACTGTTTCATCTTTTTAGCAGCCAAGTAGTGTTCCATTGTATATAGTCCACAGTGTCTTTTTTTGTCTTTGATTTTTTTAAAAAAATATTTATTTATGGGAATGCAAGCTGGTCCAACCATTATGGAAAGCAGTATGGCGATTCCTCAATCTACTAAGAATGGAACTTCCATAGGATCCAGCATTCCCACTCCTAGGAATATACCCAAAAGACACAAAAACTCTGATTCAAAAGAATACCTGCACCCCTATG
>JAGFMF010011747.1:2899660-2910073 GCA_019455555.1 Galemys pyrenaicus | reverse complement strand
GGGGAGGGTTGAGGGAAGATGGGAGCACGAGGGACTGAGGTGATGGTGCACTGGTGAGATGGTGATGGGGAATACATAGGGATTACAATTGATGGCAAGCATATGTAAATTTTTTAAAAATTTATATTAATAAAAATATATAATAAAAATATTTACTTATTTGTGCATACAAGAACTGGGGTACAGGCCAGAGGTACAGGGGGTGAAAGGACTCACTAGAAACAGAGTGGGGAGCACAACAGGAAGATAGACTGAGATACACTGCTGAGGGGAGCAGCGGGCGAGTCAGGAGAGGTCTGCTGCGCCGTGTGGGTCTCCTCCCTGGCCAGGGATAGAATTCGTGCTGCGGTGGCTGTTAACCCAGTGCACCACCAGGGAGGCCCCTTGATTTTTTTTTTTAATGAAGTACCATGGTTCTACATCCTTGTTCATACTTTGAGAGTGTAGGGTTTCTCCCCTCAGATGGGGTCGACATGCTCTCCCACCACCAAAGCACCCGTAGTCCTACATGGTCGTCTGTGCATTCCCCCTCTCTGCCTACCCCATGGTTCTGCCCAGTGGCTCACCTTCAAAGGTGAGTTTTAATGTTTATCTTTGACCCTTGTTTTATTTCTCTGTATTCCACATAGCAGTGATACCATCCAGTATTTGTCTTTCTTTTCCTGGCTCATTTCCCTTAGCATAATCCTTTCCAGCTCCATCCTTCTTGCCACAAATGGCTTGAGTTTGTTTACTTTTTGATCACTGAGTAGTATTCCATTGTGTATATACCGCATCTTATCCATTCTTAGGGTTTTTTGGCACTTTGGTTGATTCCATATCTTGTCTATTGTAAGTAGCATTGCGGTTTCCTTTTGAAGTAGTATTTTTGTATTCTTAGAGTAGATATCAAGGAATGAAATTGCTAGGTTGTATGGCCAGTACATTTTTAGTCTTTTGAGGAACCTCCATACTGCTTTCCATGGAGGCTGGATAGTCTAAGTTCCCACAAACAGCATGAGAAGGTTTCTTTTCCTTCATACCCTCACCAGCACTTGTTTCTTAATGCGGACCATTCTCACTGTGTGAGCTGGTATCTCATTGTGATTTTGATTTGCATTTCCCTAATGATAAATGATGATGAATTTTTTTTAATCCAACTCCAATTTCTGTTCCCTGCCACACATTGTTAATATATATTAAGTTTTTGGTTCATCTTTTCGTTATACCTTTCATTATTGCTTCGGTTAGGAGTGAACTTTCAGATGCTTAATAAATATGATTGGTACCTAAAGGCACAATGGATAACAAAATGGCTTATTTGATTTTTACTCTCCCCATCCTGTAATGTATTATATGGTAATGTGCTTTAGTCTGGTCTGAAAAAAGAATCTTCCTTTGTATTTAAAGAAAACAATACTGTTTAATTAGACATATTTTGTTATTCATTATATTTTCCTTTGATTAATAATATTGACACATGGTGAGAGTGTGGAGTAAAAGGTATTGTCCTGTACTGTTTGTGGGAATAAACTGGTCAGCCTCGATAGGAAACAGTATAGAGGTTTCTAAGAATATTAAAAATAGATACACTATTTGATCCAGCAATTCCATTCCCAAGTATCTGTTGAAGGAATATGAAAACACCAGTTTGAAAAGATCCATGTATTCCTTAGTTCATTTCAGTACTATTTGCAATGGCCAAGATATAAGTGCTCAAAATGATTAGCTAAAGCTGTGGTATGTATACATGATGGAATACTACTCAGCTATAAGGAAAGATGAAATCTTGCCATTTATGCAGCATGGATGGAACTTGAGTGAAGTAAGTCAGTAGAAGGAAGACAAATACTGGTCGAATTCAGTTGTGTGTAATATAAATAAATCAAGCAAAGGACCAGACAAACAAAACTGAGGTTATCAAAGGGGAGAGAGAGAGAGAGAGAGAGAGAGAGAGAGAGAGAGAGAGAGAGAGAGAGAGAGAGAGAGAGNTAGAAAAGGGGAGAGAGAGAGAGAGAGAGAGAGAGAGAGAGAGAGAGAGAGAGAGAGAGAGAGAGAGAGAGTTAGTGTGTGTGTTGCTAAGGGGGTGAGCAGTAGGGAGCAAAAGGCTCAAGGAGACCAGTGGACAATGGTGGAGGATTATTGATACTTTAGTGGTAGGTCTGGTTGTGGCACCATTCACTTGGACAGGTATGAAATTGTAGTCCTAAAACATACCAGTGCTGTAAAACAAAATTACCTCAAAATAAGTAAATAAATATAAAAAAAATTAGTAGCAGTGTCATGCTCTTGTCTGCTTAACATAGTCTTTTTTTAATATATAATTTATTTGAGGGACTTCATATCCCTCAAGTTTTAATTTTTTTTAAGATTTATTTATGCATACAGGAACTGCGGTATAGGCCAGAGGTGTGGGGGGTATGAGGATCCACCAGAGACAGAGTGGGGAACAGAACAAGGAGATTAACTGAAATACACTGCTGGGGAGAGCAGTGGGCGAGCCAGGAGAGGTCTGCCACACCATGTGGGTCACCTCCCCAGCAGGCAGCAGACATTGAACTCATACTACAGTCCACTTCATAGTGCATTGCTTAACCCATTGTGCCACCAGAGAGGCCCCTGATGTTTTTTTTTAAACCTGAAGAGAATGAATGGTATAAACGTTTTCTTAATTGCCTTGTAATTCTCAAGCTAGAATGAAAGGCTTTTTAAGAGCCCTCTTACATGGTAAATTTGAAATATACTATAAAATATTCTATAAAAGTTTATCACCTAAGCAAGCTTTATTTAGAGTAAACTTGATCTCAGTTACAGTCCAGTTGAGACTAAAATGTGTCAGATTTGGGTTTTAGAAATATTCTAAGACTAAGCATGTAACCACTACAATTGACTTAACCTCTTCTAGGCTGAGGAACTTACTGTTATTGAAAGAGAGAAAAGAGCATAATATATGTTTTCATTCAACAGATATTTATTGAGCTCCTGCAGAAGGTGCCACCTTCTATAATACTAATAGTAATAAAAAGACATTAGTGAATACTTTCTGTTTGTTAGCACTTAATAAATACTGTCTTCATTGCTTTTTGTCCACGAATGAGCAGACAGACGTATGCTTTCCTCTTTGGAACATTATTATATATGAATAAAACAGTAATGCCATTTTTACTTGTCTTGTGAAGATAAAAAGTTTGCATCTACTCGCACATGTCTTGAGTTCTAAGACTTTCACCTGTATGAAATTTGCATATTAATTATCCATTTTACTCTGGCTCTTTAGGATTTTTTTCATGAGACCAAATAGCTATAGAACTGAGTGTAAGATTTTTTTTTTTTAGGCAGCCTCTACTCCGTTTTTCTTTCTTTGCTGTTCATCTGAAGTATTTATAATTTATAAATTATTTCTGTTGAAAAATGTATACCCTGCTTAGAGCATAGTAGTATTTTTAAAAAACTATTATTTACACAATTCTGAAGGGCTATGCAAATTGGTAAGGATTTAGAATTTTAGCGGCAATCTTTATCTTAACATGAATGAAATAAACATTTTTAACTTCCCTTTTAGATCCATCATGTTACACAAAATGGAGGATTATATAAAAGACCATTTAATGAAGCTTTTGAGGAGACACCAATGCTGGTTGCTGTGCTTACTTATGTGGGGTATGGTGTACTTACCCTCTTTGGATATCTTCGAGATTTCTTGAGGCATTGGAGAATTGAGAAGTGTCACCATGCAACAGAAAGAGAAGAACAAAAGGTAATTGTTAGAGTCTTTGATTCTGTAAATGAAGCCTTTTATAGAAAGTGGTATTTGCACTCATTTTTTTCCTTTGTAATTGGGTATATGTTAAAATAGAAATGTTCCAGATTTAGTTAAGTGAAAACATTCCACAAAGAAAGATGAAAACACAATTAAAGGCACAGAGAAATTATAAAACAATAAACATATCTTAAACTTAATCACCATGAGAACCAATTCCTGTTTTTTTGGGGAAAGCAAGCTAAAAATTCACAAGTTAAATAATATTTTCTAAAATGTTTAGTTCAGATCTTTGTGTGTGGACATGGATCTGTGAAGTGCTAAAAACCACGTTCTTTCTGTTCATGGTACCACACTGCATTTGTCCCAATTATGTCTACAGTCTTCTGAAAGGATGATGTTCTTTAACACTCATGGTGTTTTCTCACAGACACATTGTACATAGACGTCTGGTTCTCAGATCAGCACTGCTCCCCAAAGAACAAGTCATAAAACAGAATGTGGTTGAGCTTTTCTATTTATAGTGAAAACAGTATTGTTTAGAAATAGTAAATAGATGATAATGGTGGTCTCTGGGGAGGAAGACCGCATTCATTTCACTTTTTTCGGTATACTCCTTTGTGCCTCCAGAGCCTCCAGAGTTTTATATGATGTGTGCATGTATTAGCTGTTTAAAGTTCAGGTGAAAATGCCTCATTTTACTAAAACAAACTCATTTGTTCATAGCATGTGCAATATGGAAAGGTGGTCCTGCAGCCCAGGAAATGTACTAGGTTAGAGAAGGCGTTCAGAATTGAGATCCTTTTTCTCCATACACCTTCCTTATTTACTTTTGTGGGGTTTTAGAGCAGAAAGGCAGATCTGTTGGCAACTAGGTCACCTCTCAAAGAGGAGCCAGTAAACACTAGGAGTGGATGGCAGTTGTGGGGGGAGGGCATCAAGGCACCTGGGAGAGTGATGACCTCGGCTGCTAGGAAGCCTAGACCAGTGAGTTTAGGGATTGAGGATTCTGGCCCAGGGAAAACTAAGGATCTAGCATTCTTCTCATCTCAGCCATTCTGCAGCCATCCCTGCACTTCAGGTTGGCTATCCTCATCACCCTAAAATATGTACAAGTAAATTTCATTAAGAAGGTATTTTTGCAGAGTCCGTGCAAAACTCTGCTTTCAGAACTCAATCTAGTAGGTCAAACTGGTTTTCATCATTGAAAACCAAAACAAACTAAAATATTTGTTTTTCCTTTTTTCTACCCCTGTGCATTTTAAATAGACTTTTTGGCTAGAGTCTCATCCTTAATAGGTTGATGTTTTTACATCCCTCAGGTATGGCTCACTTACTCTAATGCAGCTTACTGTCCACTTAATATAAGTATCGCAATTACTTGTTTCCAGGTCACTATCTTCCTATTAAACTGAATTGGTGGTGGTTATAACTGATGGAGCTAAAGCTTTGTTCACATATTTAAACTAGAAAACCTGTATCTACAAGGACCCTCTCATAGTATTAGCACACCATGGAGACCAAATAGTCGACGTGGAGAATTGTCAGTAAGGGGATTCTGACTGCCGTGTAGACAGCATTCCTGACTGAGGGCATCGAGTAGGCAAAGCATGAGGAATGTTTGGGAGGACCTGGAATGTGAATGTATGAGAAATTGTTTTTGAAAGTCTTACTAAGAAGTTTGGTAAGCAGTAAGGAGTCATGGGCAGTCTTTGAGCTGGGAAGTGATTGCTGAGTTTGCACAGCAGTCCCTCTGTCAATGTGTGATTAATACTTGAATGAATGATGAGGATACAACTGAATTACAAGTTTCATTAACTTTGGAACTTGTATTAATGTTTCCAAGGAGCAAATTAACCAAGCATTGGCACTGCTCAACGCTTTTAATTTTGTGTAAAAAAGATCAGAGTATCTTGATTTTATTAAGTAGTTTCTAATTTTCTAAGGAAACATAAATACTGCAAACTTAACAGGCCTTTGCAAAATGCCATACAGGTACATAGTATTTGAGTTGTACGCAGGTAGAGAATAAAAAGGTAAACTGAGTTAGCAGAGGGTTAACCAGGAAGTAATTCTTGGAGGAATAGGAAGAACTAGATACCACTGTAGTTTGTTGGAGAAGGGTTATACTCATTTATTCAGTTATTTAGTAGGATTTTCACAGTAGATAGTGTTAGTAGTGAATATAGCTAACGCCTGCCATTTTCTTACAAAATGAGCTATTAAAGAGAAAGTTATGGGGTCTCCCTGGTGATGCAATGGGTTGAGCATTGCACTATGAAGCATACCTCAGCCACTGCAACGCAAGTTCAATTCCTGCCGCCGGCCAGGGAGGGGACCCACATAGTACAGCAGACCTCTCCTGCCTCGCCTGCTGTTCCCCTCAGCAGTATGTTTCAGTCAGTCTGCCTGTTCTGCTCCCCACTCTGTCTCTGGTGAATTCTCTCACCGACCTGGACTCTGGCATGTATACCCCAGCTCTTGTATGCATAAATAAATCAATCTTTAAAAAAAAGGGAAAGTTATGGCCATTCACCTAATGGTAGATCATGTTTGTTTTTTGATGTCAGATTAGATGTAGTGAGGGGGCAGGCAAATATTAAACTGGAAAGAGGGGGAGGAAAAGTACTTGTTTGTTAGGAATCATAAAATATCAATATAATGTTGCTACTTCCTCATTTCATTGAGTGGTGGTCATAATGATGTCCTTATTTTTTCCTCATTCCATTACAAAGGAGAATTCATTTTAAGTGTTTATGCTAGTTCTTCTTAATGTATTGCTCTGGGTACACCTGAATTATATGGTTTTACTAATAAAAATGAGTTAACATGAGTTTGTTCTGTTTTACATAAGTCACATATAATTCTTGGAAGTTTTGCCTGCTTGATTCTCTGTTGTTGGTGGTGTTTAGGTGAGAAGGTGGTTTTTTCCAGTCCATGGTTTATTTTTTCATGTGAGGTGACTTTAATAGTACAGAAACATGTACTATGTGATAGAGCAAAAAAATTGAGTTAATAAAAATATTCTGATATCCAGGTAGGAAATAAAAAGAAATCTATTCAGTACGTTATAGGAGGTAGCACACATTTACTAAACTTAAGACTAACTTTTTTCCTGTCTAGTTTGTTCATGATTAAATATTTAAAATTATAAGGAATAGGATACTAAGAAAAAGGACTTTTATATGTTCATATCCTGATGTTTAAATTTCAAGATATAAAAGAAGGAAATAGATTGAAATATATTAATAGGAATCCTGGGAGGATTTTATTCTTGACCCCTTTCAAAAGTGGCTTACTAAGAATATTGTGATATCTCATTTTGGCAGTATTTTTTTGAAACTACTTTCTGATATATTAAACTAGAGAACTGTCAATTGATTTCTTGTTTTTAAATTCTGTGGATTTAAAACACACTCTTTTACGGTATGTATTTTTGTGTGTTTGTTATGTATGAAGCCCTGCACAGAAATCATCCCTTTTTTAGCAGCTTTTTAAAGATGTAATATACATACTATGAAGGTCACCTTTTTTTTTTAAAAAAAAGATTTATTTATTCATGCATACAAGAACTGGGGTACAGGCCAGAGGTATGGGAGGTGATAGGATTCACCAAGAGACAGAGTGGGGCACAGAATAGGCAGATTGACTGAAATACACTGCTGAGGGGAGTAGTGGGTGAGACAGGGGAGGTCTGCTGTGCCATGGGAATGCAGACGGCTTCATGGTGCTGCGCCTTAACCCCTTGCACCACCAGGGAGGCCCCTATAAAGGTCACCTTTTTAAAATGTGTAGATTAATGGCTTTTAGTATTATTTACAGAAGTGTGTAGCCAGCACCATAATTTAATTTTATAACATTTGCGTTATCTGAAAAAGAAATCCTGAGCCCTTTAGAGTCACTCTTTCCTCTTCCCCATCCTAGGCAAGTTCGAATCTTCTTTTGGACTCCGGACATTTCCTGTTAATGGGCTCATGTAGTGTGTGCTCTTTTGAATCTGGCTGCTCTCTGCTGGCATGTTTTTGAGGTTCCCCCATGTTGTGTGTATTTCAGTGATTCCTTTTTATTGCTGAATCATTACATTGTATAGAGCAGTCATCTATTTTATTTTCTTTCCAGGCATTTTTCACTAGTAAGAAGCTAAATCCAGAATAAATCTTTTAAGAGCTTTGTAGTACCAGTCACCTCACTTTTGCACTAGGAACACTACTACTTTTCCAAGGGTTTCCCTGACACCCATTTGGCTTTTTGTTTGGAGCAACATTGCATCTTAAGGTTTTGTTTTTATCTTTTGGCTTCCGTTTCTTTATCAACTTTTTTTCATTCCATTCAGCAATTTGGGACTTTTTTGTCTTATTAAAGGAGAATGTAAAAGTCTACAGCACCAGCAAACTGTCTGAGCCTACGATCAAATTGACCGTGTGGACGTGTTAAATGTTAAACTGATTGTTAAATGATTATCAAAATGAAAATTTTAAGTTAAAGAAGTTGATAGAATTGATGGATCCCTGAGATAAGCCCTCAACAGTTTTTAGATCCCAGTTTAGGAAACCATCTTGAAGTTTCCTTATGTTTTAAGTTATGTTTTGGTTTAATTTGTATGTCTCATTGAAGCATTTTTAAAATACCCTGATAACTTTGGTGGTAAATAACTGAGAATGTGAAAAAAAAGTTATCTACTTAAATCTGGTCAAGCAGTGGAGCACATTAGAGATGCCACGTGGAAACTGGCTGCACTGTGCTCCTGTCTACTGAACATCTGCTTTTGATCATCAGGATTTGGGTGAGTCAGCTTTGCTATTTGGCTTTCTCTGCTAGATCACTCCCAATGCCATGGACATATTATCTCATCTTAAAGCCTTCTCCCGCCCCTTCTATGTCTGCTCCTTTCTTCCTTTTAGAGCAGAATTCTCTGACATAGCCATTTCCAGTGTCTGTCCCAGTCTGCTGAAGCCAGAGCAGTCATGTTTTTGCCCTCACTGTTTAACAAACATGATTCTTCTTATGATCACCAACACATTCCTGTTGTAGAATTTAATTGTTGTTTCTAAGTCTTTGGCTCTGGCCTACCAGCAGCATTCAGTGCATTAGAAGCATCTACATTGTTCACTTAGTTTCCAGGACATTGAAATTGCCTGATTTTTCTCCTGCCTTTTTGTCCATTTTCTTCTCTCTTGCTGGGTCCTCCTCATCTGCCCAGCTTCTAAATGTTGATGTGACTGTATCTTCATTTTCATCCTTCGACCTCTTCTGTTATCATCTGTACTTACTACCTGGGTGATTTCTTTCATACATTGTCATGACTTCCAGTACCCTCTGCATGCTACTAAGTCCCAAATTTATGTCCCTAGTGTGGACTTCTTATTGAACTCTAGTCCTGTATATTTGGCTGCCTACTTGACAGCGCCACATAGGCATCTGAAGCTTTCTACCACCCACACTCTTCTCCAGTGCTCTTGCAGTTCATCTGCCAAGAAAGTCCTTTTTCCAGATAGGCTCAGAGTTAGTTCCCTTACTTCCTTTTCCTTCTCTTTTCTACCCTAGCCAACCTGCTAAATTTTATCATGACTCTAGCGTTTTACATCCTTCATATTTGTTTGATTTTTGCTTCTATTGACATTTTTCACTATCTGAGAGACTTTATATTTTATATACTCATCTTATTCATTATATCCATATAACATTTCTACATCTGTGTTGTGTGTATGTGTATATTGATTACATGCAACCAACAAAAAAGGTTATCAAGTTTGTGTGCCAATTAAACAAATCTCACATTTTCTGTGCTGAGGAAAATATGCTTTTCATGACATATAATTTAATCTGGACATTTCTGTGGCCAAGTCAGTTGAGCCGCCTGATTCTACAGTGTGCATTCCAGTTGACTTAGCTGGACATCGTTCACAAGAAAAGGTCCTTTGTCTGATGTTCTAGGGCACTTACCTTTCTGGAATTGAGCAGGGTGCTTTAGAACTGCTTAGCATGGACACTCAAGACTAGATAGCTGCAGCCCTTTCTTTAAAAACACACCAATGTTGTTTGCAAGTTACTACAGTACTACTGGAATATTTCTGAACACTTGATGTTGATAAATGAAACACTGCACACCAAAGACAGGCTAGTGAAAAGTCCATAGTTTTGAATTTTTATTTTGGCAGTGTCATTGCTCGAGAAGGAGTAGCTTCATTGCTACACCTAGAAATAGCTGAATCAGGGAATGCTTTATGAAGCGAACCGCAGCCACTGCAGCACGAGTTCGATCCCTGCCTCCGGCCTGGGAGGGGACCCACATGGGCGGCAGACCTCTCCTGACTTGCCCTCTGCTCCCCTCAGCAGCTATCCCTCAGTCTGTCTACCTGTTCTCTTCCCCACTCTGTCTCTGGTGTATCCTCTCATTCCCCCACACCTCTGGCCTGTACCCCACTGCTTGTATGCATAAATAAATAAATTTTAAAAAATGGAAATAGTTGAGACATAACAAATCTGTTTCAGAACTTAAGAGAATATAAAGTGCGGGCCTCCCTGGTGGCGCAGTGGGTTAAGCAACACACTATGAAGCAAACCTCAGCCACTACAGCATGAGTTCGATCCCTGCTGCCGGCCAGGGAGGGGACCCACATGGTGCAGCAGACCTCTCCTGCTGTGCCTGCTGCTCCCCTCAGCAGTGTACTTCC
>JAGFMF010011747.1:2854534-2899646 GCA_019455555.1 Galemys pyrenaicus | reverse complement strand
TTCTGCTCCCCTCTCTGTCTGTGGGGAATCCTCTCAACCCCACACCTCTGGCCTGTAGCCCAGTACTTGTATGCATAAATAAATCAATCTTTAAAAAAAAAAAAAAGAGAGAATATAAAGTGCCAAATAACTCACACCTGAAAAAGTGTTGAAATAGAGTCATCCTATGGGTAAAATCATGGTACTGCAGGGAATATTTATTTTATAACCTAGCAGTATTGTCTTCACTTCTATTTAATGAAGAAAAATAGATGAAATAGCCTGTGAAAAGTTATTAAAGGATGATTTAAATTTTTTGAACCATGACTGAGTAACAGTTTCCCTACTCTTCCATACAAGTTGTACTACTGTTTGTTTTTTTTTTGCTGTTTCTAATGTTTAAGACAGGAAGTCACTTCTTGCTTTTCTTTTTTTAAAAAAAAATTTTATTTGCGCATACAAGAGCTTGTGTACAGACCAAAGGCAGGGGTGGGAGGTGGTGAGAGGATTCACCAGAGAGAGAGCCAGGAGCAGAACAGACAGACTGACTGAAACACACTGCTGAGGGGAGCAGCAGGTGAGGCAGGAGAGGTCTGCCACACTATGTGGGTACCTTCCCTGGCGGGGGGTCAAACTAGCACTGCAGTGACTGCGGAAGCTCCACAATGCTGCACTCAACCCCTTACGCCACCAGGGAGGCCCCTCCTTGCTGTTTCTGTGCTGCCCATGGAGGCATAAAATGAGACTTCAAGATTGAAGACACTTGTCATCACTAGATATAAAACTGAGTCATCTCTGTTTATGGATACTTCAGAACACTCAAAACTTTCGTTACTTCTACCTCTCGCAGTACTGTTCATACCTTCACTACTTACCGGATAGCCGATGTTTGCCAAACACTCTTCTAGGCACCGGCATACAGTAGGAAGGAAAGAGCAACAGTGATCTGTGTCTGTGCTCTCCTGGGACTTACATTTTTGTGGCATTTGAGTTTTATTTAATTGAAGCATACTCTATGTTATAACAATATACGCTTACATACTGCACACATCCAGAAAGTTTAATGGAAGATAAGTGCAGATATAGCAATGGTTCATATAAATAAGCAGTTAAATAAGCAGTGAGAAACCACCACAGCAAAAGAAGTAGCCTGTCACCTAGACACCCCTTCTCAGTCATCCCTTCTCCAGTTGCCCTGAGGTATAACCATTGTCCTGACTTTCCCTCATGGTTTTACCACCTGTGTGTGCATGTATAAGCAATAAAATTTAGTTAAACCTGCTTTTGAACTTTATGTAAATGGATTTGCATTGTATGCTGTTTGCTTGACATGGGATTCAGCAGTGTTGTGTGTGTGTCTTCACTTGGACAGTGAAGTTAGGGGCTCCCTCCCCCGTCTAAGCAGCCATCCAAATTAGGACCCTGCTCTTGCCAGGATTGACTTCAGGTGCTCTGTCACCACTGCCCAGTAGCCACAAAGCTGGAGAGTAGGCAGTGGAACATAGGAGCTAGTCAGTGCTACCAGCGGTGTGGTCTTCTGGCACTTGGGTCCTACAGTGGTGCAAAACAGTGACTCCCTTCCGTATCTTTTTGTGCCCTGGTAAGAGTCAACATCATGTCTACAACCCTGTCAGAAAGGTGTGTGGGAGATAGTTTAGGCAGTTAGGGGTGGGGATGTGCATGCACTTGCCACTGGCAGAGCTTAGGAAAAGAGTGGCACAGCCAGTAGCACAGTGGTCTTGAGTGCTCTGATCTTTGTAAAGAGTGATTTGGATTTGATTTAGCAGCAGTAGCACAGAATGGGAGAGTGTAGCTTTGGCATCAGACTTGGGTCAGTTTCTGGCTCTGCCTCTCACTAGTTGCCTTACTGGGAAAGCCCCTTGCCTTTCTGAAATGGGGGTATCCTCTGTAAGTGGGTGCATAGATTTTTAAGAGAAAATATATGGAAAGCATTTGGCAAGGCATATCAGAAGTAATCAGTAAGTGGGAACTTTTGTTGCAATTATTCATCATCTTTATCATCAGCTAAAAGTATTTGGGGGCCTCCCTGGTGGCGCAGTGGGTTAAGCAACACACTATGAAGCAAACCGTAGCCACTGCAGCATGAGTTCCATCCCTGCTGCCAGCCAGGGAGGGGACCCACATGGCATGGCAGACCTCTCCTGCTGTGCCCGCTGCTCCCCTTGGCAGTGTGTTTCGGTCAGGCTGCCTGTTCTGCTCCCCCACACTGTCTGGTGGTGAATCCTCTCACCTCCCTGGACTCTGGCCTGTACCCCAGCTCTTGTATGCATAAATAAATAAATCTTTTTTAAAAAAATTAAATAAATATAAAGTTTCTTTTAAAAAAAATAAAAGTATTTGGACATCTTTGTTAGGACAGAGTTACTCTTAACAAATACAGGTAATTCTGGGGCCTCCCTGGGTGTGGAGAGGGTTGAGCACTGCGCTGTGAAGCATCTACGGCACAGCACTATGAGTTCGATCACTGGCCAGGGAGGGTACCCACATGGTGCAGCAGACCTCTCCTGCCTGGCCTGCTGCTCCCCTCAGCAGTGTGTTTCAGTCACTCTGCCTGTTCTGCTCCCTGCTCTGTCTCTGGTGAAGTCTCTCACCTCCTGTGCCTCTGGCCTGTACCCCAACTCTTGTACGCATAAATGAACAAATCTTTTAAAAAAACAAATACAAGTAATTCTTACAAAGTCGACTTTTAAAAGTGCTAGCTCCCAGTTTTTCCCTCTGTATCTTAACACCATGAAAATAGAGGGTAACTATTATTTTAAACCATGTAGGGTGTTCCTCTAGAAGGTTCCCTAAAATAAACAATAAAGGATATTTATTGGCTAATTATTGAGATGAACCAATACTACTTTTGTAAGGTTCTCACCAATTCATGAATTTGAATTTTTTTCTTTGAGGCTAGGGAAGGAGTCACTTAACTCTGAGTTCTTCAGGCACAATTATATACAGTGTATATAAAATAGGTCTTGTTTTTTACTCAGCATGGATATGTGCCAATTATGGGGATTGTGAAATGCCTTTAGGAAATGTGTCCATGAAAAGTACATCTTTAACACTGTTTAACTTCGACTCTATGTTGCTAGTCACCTATTGGGTACTTTTTCTAGGCCAGCTTGCCTTTATTTTTGTTTATGTGCCTCTTTGTTACACTAAGATTTTTGGGGAGTATAGACGGTTTGTCTTACTCGTTTTTTATCCCCAGGGACTTAGCTTTGTGCCTGGAAATTACTGCTCAGCAAATGTTTGTTCAGTTACTGAGCAATGAATATTAGGTAAGCATTGACTAAAGTCATTTGACTTTGATTAAACTCAGGAGAAAGAAAAGTGGGAGGGGTATTGGGGAATGGAAGATGTTGATTGGGAATAGTGGGTTGACCTTGTTTGTAGAGTCAACTGTCTTATTCTTTAATATATCCTCAGAGTCTATAGAAAAGAACCTACCATACATTGAATATTCAATAAAAAAATTTGAATGAATGAATGCAAAAATTTACCTTAGTTAAACCTAGCTAACCCTAGTCTTAGAATATTTAAAGTGCATGAGATACTTTTGGAAACAGATGCCCCTTTTGTCTAGAACTGGAACCTTACATAGTGATCCATTTCCATCCCCTTTACTACATCATAACTAAGCTGAAGGGAGTTTGCTTAGTTGTCCTTCAGCTCTTTCTACCAAGCCTTCTAATTGCAGTAAAAAAAAAAAAAAAAAAAAAAATTTCTCAACCTGACCACTTATGAAAAAGAAGAATTTCTCAACTTCTGCCCTTCTGTCCCACCTGCTTTTGTTCTATTACCTCGCCATGACAGCTTCACCGTGCAAGTCTGTGCCAGTCTCAGGGATGGGTGCTCACTGAAGCGGTCAGGAGGGTGGAGCTCCCTGATCCTGGCCGCCTCTGTTGCACAGGTTGCATCCCATCTCTGTCCTTGCTAACCGCAGAAGCTATTCACTAGTTTAACCAAGCTCCATTTCATTCTAGCGTGCAATCTTTTTTCTGTCTTAGGGTTTGATAACCCTACTGGTTGATAGGATTCGAACCTTGAATTTTTGCCCTCATGTTTATATAGTAAGAACAAAAAATAATGCTCTTTGTTGCTAATAAAAATTTGTCTGTAGTGGAGTTATTTCTCCCAGGCAGTTGGGTTAATACCTTTAACATTAATGTATACTGTTTAGAAAAATTATAAAGAAATGAGTTTAAGAAGAGTTAGTGTACTTAATTGGAGAGGACTGTTTTTCTTTGGAAGTAAGTCCATGGTGAAAAATAGGTGAAGGAAAGCCCTAAATTTGTTGTTCCTGTTGGAAAAGGAGACTCTCAAAAGATGCATACTATTTAAGTTAGAAATTTCCAGTTATGATACGCATCATTTATGGATATTTTCCCTTAAGAAAATGTAAATGTTAGACTCAATTTCAAGAAAGATAGTGTCAGATACTGCGAATTCCTAGAAGTATTTTCTGACTCTGCTCAGCTTTATTGAAGGATTTTTTTAATCTACTGTGATGCTTATTTTAGTAGGCACATTGAAGTCCAAGGTCATGGACAGTGGTTTAAAGTTTTATGTTGAGACTTTTTTCTTTTTTAAAGACTTATATACTGGGGTGCGGGCCAGAGGTGCATGGTAGGTGAGAGGTTTCACCAGAGACAGAGTGGGGAGCAGAACAGGCAGATCTACTTAAACACACTGCTGAGGGGAGCAGCGGGCGAGGCAGGAGAGGTCTGCTGTGCCATGTGGGTCAGCTCCCTTGCCAGCGATCCAACTCCTGCTGCAGTGACTGCAGATCACTTCATAGTGCTGAGTCTTAACCCCTTGCACCACCAGGGAGGCCCTGTTGAGTCTTCCGTAGACTGAAAATCTTTTGCATGATAAGGATTAAACTTGGAGTGTTTTTGATTAGTATATTTATCAGATTGATTTAGAGTGGCACCAACCTCAGATCTGAGAGCTAGAAATTCAGTAGTTTGCTGCCTACAGTAAAACTGTAGTGTGGTTTTCTTTTTGTTGGTTTACCTTTTTCCTTGGGAAGTTGAATAATCTCTTGTGGTCTGGTCACGTGTGTTCTGAGCAGTGTCCATACCACATAGGACATACCATTATGTGTTCATTACATCTGCATGTAGCTACTTCTTACAGATTTAAGTATCAGTATAACTTAACTCCAGGGAAGAAGAGGAACTTTAAGTCTCTAATCATAGGAATTTATTTGGAGAAAAAGTATTTATAATTTCAAACTCCCTTTCAGGGAAAGAAATCTAAGATGGGTATCTCTCTGTAAGCTGCCTTCTGGTGGTTCTTGTTTATTATTTTTGGATTTGTTTCATTTTCATCCTTGAAAATATGCAATAATGTTAAATAATTTGGGAATTAATTTTCTTGTTTAAAACTGGAGTTAGAGGGGATTTTATGGCATTTCTACCTAACATGTTAGTAGAGTGGACAGGAAGGAAAACAGTCTTTTTTTTTTTAGGTTATTAGGAAGGAAAACCATTTAATGACAGTAAGTTTTTGCTTTTGTGAGGCCTGCCATTTAAAGTTTGAGTTCCAGGCCTCTCTGGTGGAGCGGCGGGTTAGGTTCCGCCCTGTGAAGCATCTCCTAGACTGACCCATGTGGCACAGCAGACCTTTCTTGCCTCGCCTGCTGCTCCCTATAGTGCTCCCCACTCTGTCTCTGGTGAATCCTCTCACCTCTTGGGGTACGTGATACTGGCCTGTACCCCAGCTTTGTATGCATATATTAAATAAAAATAAAATAAAGTTTGAGTTCCTTGACTCTGCTTCCACACAGTCTGATGTTTATGTAGGTCAACCCTCAAGCTAAGTGACTTTTACTGGTTAAGAGTTGTTTTAAACAAACAAGTGATGTTTATTCAAATCCATTGAGTCAGTCTAATTGGCCTTTCATTCTCAAGTACTCTTGCAGTATGAAAAGGGAAGTTGTAAAAAATTGTAATGTAACTCAGTTTAATTTATAGTATTTTACCATTTGTTGGCAGGATTTTGTGTCCTTGTATCAGGATTTCGAAAACTTCTATACAAGGAACCTCTATATGAGGATTAGAGACAACTGGAACCGCCCCATCTGCAGTGTGCCTGGGGCCAGGGTGGACATCATGGAGAGGCAGTCGCATGACTACAACTGGTCGTTCAAGTGAGTCTTCGTTTCCTCCTTCTTGAACGGAAGTGTAATTGATGCACAGCATATGCTAGTTTCAAGCATGCAGTGTAAGGGTTTGACATTTGTATGATGCGATCCCCACAGTATGTTTATATCCCATCTACTCTTAGCAGTTTTTCACAATCAAGTGTCTGAATCTCTTTCTGAATATTTTTATTTCTCAAACGATTCAAGGATATATGTTGTGTTAAATGGAGTGAATGTTACATGTTTGTATGTAAAATGTATGTTAAATGTATTGAATAGTTTAAAGACTTCTTAATAGCTATAAAATTTTATTTTATGATTTAGACTGGTAAAGTATTCTCTGGTTGTATTGCCATTATTAGAAACAAAAACAAATAATACAAATAAACTGAAAACCCCCTTTGACAAGTAACTACTACCCTGTGAACCCATTCCTGCACAAGCCCTCCACACCCAGCGGGGTTGTTGTTATCAGTTTGTTGCATATTGTTCCTCCAGATGTTTTCTTGTGGGGTATGTTGAGGTGTATCTATTGGGATTATTCACTAGTAGGTTTTGATTAACAAAAATGGGCTCTTACTATAGAAATCATCTTAGATCTTGCGTTTTTATTTGCTGTCTTATCAGTAACCTCATTATTTATAGTTCTTAGTATTTTTCAGTATATGAATGTACCTAATATCTGGCAGGTTGGGTGTATAATCATCATCCTGCATTAAAAACCCCTAAATCTCAGAGTCAGAACAGCCACAACTTATTTTTTTGTCTACGTTTCATGTCCATCTTAGGTTGTTGGGGTCTTTGAATCATCTTGGTCTCACTTAGGGACCCAGATTGACTGGGGGTTCTATATATGGAATGTCACTGTCTGTGTGCCTGAGGAAAGGATTTGGTACTCTTAAAGCTTCTTATGCATCTATCTTTTCATGTGCATGTGGTGGGAATTGCTCAGAGAACATCTGTATCTTTTAATGATTATTATTGCTCAGTTGCCCCATCTATAAAAAAGGTACTGACTAGTCAGCACTGGATATGATCAGTTTTTAATTTTTTATCACTTTGATAAATGAGAATTGGTATTTTGTTTTAACTTCCATTTTCCTAATTGGTAGTGAGCTTGAGTGCCTTTTCAGTTAGACAATAATATTCTCTTTCATTTTAATTACTTTAAGTGTTCAATTTGCTTATGAGTTTCATTACATTATATTGAAATACAGGTACACAGGGAATATAATTAAAGGTGTTATAAACATGGGTTCCTACAACTATCTTGGATTTGCACAAAACAGTGGATCATGTCAAGAAGCAGCTGCCAAAGTTCTAGAGGAGTATGGTGCTGGCGTGTGCAGCACTAGACAGGAGATCGGTAAGTGTGTCTGCGCTTGACCAGCTGATGTTCTTAGCCTTAACTTTTTCACTGAGGAGGGAATAATGCCAACTAGAGTTAGAATGTTAAGCATCCAGATGTATATACTTTGCTGAATAAGTTAGCTCAGGGCAAGAATGCTTTGTTTTTCTGAAGAGATGGATGATTTTAATGCTTTTAATGTATTTCCATTATGTTACATATAAAGACTTAGCTCTAGAAAAGTTCCATGAGTGTTTGTTTCATTTTTAACTTTAATGTTCATTTAATTGACTTTGTAAGTGAGGTGTTTAAGAGTGCTGCCTCTAGTACAGAGCCTGTGGGCATATGAGGGTTAATCTGTTTGCATGCAGGTAAATTGGAGCTAGTGATAATTCCTACCTTATATATTTATCTCAAGAATTAAATAATTCCTGAAGAATGTTGGTAACATAGTAAATATTCAGTAAATGCCAGATCATTATTATCATATGTCAAAGTAAAGTTTAACAGATTTATGTAGAGACTTAATTTATTTTAGTTCAAAGAAAGATTCAAAATTCTTCCTTGTTCCAGAGAACTAATAATCATAGAAGTTATAACTTTTTGATATTATTACTGTGAGTTGTTCCAAAACTTTGTAAATTAAAACATTAATTCATTATTATGTCCTATGGCTTTAGAGATTCGCAAGTGTAGCTGGGTCTTCTAACTCAGGGTCTTCTAACTCAGTGATGTGGTCAAGGAAGCACTGTGCAGATTGACACATAGTAATCATACCTTACATATTTATATTTTATAAAGTACTTAAATACATTATTTCTTTTGATCTTCACAACAGTGTCGTGAACAAATATTACTACTGGTGTTTCACAGATAAGAAGATGAGGTCCATAGAGGTTAAATGATAAGCCTAGGCTTTAGGGACACATAGCATCCAAGTCTAGCAGTCTTCTTTCTTAGCATCTTTTCTCTTTACTCATTGATCAGTGTTGTTCAGTGAGGGAAGGTGCTTTTTAACCTGTCTTTTGCTGCAAGGCGAACCATTCCAAAATTAAGCCAAATAAAATAGAACCACATTTATTTGCTTGTGATTCTGTACTTTTGGAGAACTTTGAGACTTATCTTAGTTAGCACCATGTGGTATTGTGTGGGGCATAATGAGCAAAGATAGAATATCTAAGATAACTTTACGTATGCTTAGAAACTCAGCTGAGGTGAGTGGGATGGTGGTGGTGGTGGGGTCAGCTGAATGCTGTGCACATCTCTCTGCTCCCTTCCTCCTGTTCATTAGTCTCGTATCCTGCAGAGCCCTTCTCTCTCCATGTCTTTATAACAGACATGTGGCAGTGAACTTTAAAAGTATAAAAACACTGTTGCTGGTTCTCTTAAGGCTTAGCCCTATAACTTGCATTCTCCCAACTGGTTTGGGGGAAATTATTGGCAACCCTCTTTTTTTTTTTAAAGATTTATTTATTTATGCATACAAGAGCTGGGGTACAGGCCAGACGTGTGGGGTGGGGGGTGAGAGGATTCACCAGAGACAGAGCGGGGAGCAGAACAGACAGATCAACTGAAACACACTGCTGAGGGGAGCAGTGGGCAAGGCAGGAGAGGTCTGCTGTGCCATGTGGGTCCCCTCCCTGGCCAGAGGCAGGGATTGAACTCGTGCTGTAGTGGCTGTGGTTTAACACACTGTGCCACCAGGGAGGCCCTATTGGCAACCCTCTTAATAGAAATTCCACACATGTACTGAATCTGAATTTATTTAACTACTGTGTTCTTTATGAGCCATTACTCTTCATAATACTGACACCTCACTCTTAAAAGATTATGACATACAGACTGTAATTTCCTATTATAAAATATTGAGTAATTCTTATACTTGGAATTTGGTGGCACTGACTTCATTAACTTCTTTACACAGGAAACCTGGACAAACATGAAGAACTGGAGAAGCTTGTGGCAAGGTTCTTAGGAGTAGAAGCTGCTATGGCATATGGCATGGGATTTGCAACAAATTCAATGAACATTCCTGCTCTTGTTGGCAAAGTAAGACTTGCCTGACATTTGTGATAATGCCCTCTATTTTCGTTTATTTGTAAGCATGCAGAGCAAGCCAAAAGCTATGTAAACTCTAGAGTAAGTATTGTTGGTCCAGAGATATTTCTAACACAAACTTTTGGGTAAGTATATCCTATAGACATACAATAGTTGAAGCTTTCTTACTAGAACCCTTATCCTTTTCCATTTGATGATTGTTCTTGCTTTCATTTGATATAGTTTTGAAGGGATTTTAATAAATACCTCATAAAAGATTAAAATTATGAAAGAATAGTTTGGGGAAAGTAATTTAATAGCTGGTTTTTCCTATGTAGAAAAATATGAAAATATGGAGGTACCTTATGACTTCCTTTACTGTAATACATGTGAGAGATACAGGATAAGTACACACACAAGCTTTATTTTCTGAAGGTAGAGCTTGTGAAGAAGCAGTAGGAAAGAGACTTTGTAAATTACATTTTTGCAAATTGGCACTATCAACTTGAAAAGATCCTCAAGGTTATTTATTCTATTGTAACATTAATACCTAACAATAGTATGGTGAAAAAAATCAGGGCATTACTAAATCAGAAGACTTGAATTTTCCATTGAGAAAAGAATATTAAACCTAGCTGTGTTATATGATATTAGATAAATTGGTTTTTATATGTTCCATTTAGAAGACAGATCATCAGATAAAATTAAATTGAAGACACAGGTTAAAAGTCAAAGGTTGGAAAGAGATACAAAATGTAACCAGTAGCAAGAAATATGTCAAGGGATGAAGGGGAACATTGCATAATGTTTTAAACCTGTCCTTTGCTACATAGCAAATCATTCCAAAATTAAGCTATGTAAAATAGAACCATGTTATATTCATTAACCCTTTTGGGACAAAATCGATGGATCTTAAGGTAATTATACTAAATGAAACAAGTCAGAAAGTGAAAGACAATTACCAAATGGTCTCATTCATTTGCAGGAAATAAGTAACCAAAGAAAACAAGCTGGCAAAGAAACCAGAATAATTCTCAGACTCTGTATATGAAAATATACTAGCTATAAGAAGGGATGGGAGGAAGGGAGGAAAGGGGTAGAGGAGAGTGATGGAGAAGGAGTGAAGTATGCACACAGAGGTGTGAAGTTGTACTTCCAATCTATATAGTTACGTAAACTAGTGGCAAAGTAATAAAACTTGAAAACCCATAATTTTAAATGTATAGGCATCAATAATAGAGCCAATACGATAATTGGTAAGAAGCAAGAAATTGATGAAAACTGAAAGGAAAAGGAGAAATAGACATATAGAATTAGTGATTAGAGAGCTCAATATCTCTCTCAATAATAGAATTAGATAGAAAATCTGTAAGGATATATAACACTTGAAAAACTCTATCAGTTTGATCTAATAATAGTATTTATAAAACCCTTCAGCAACGAGCTGTTAACCAAGATCATTTTCTGGGTCATTAAACATGTATTAACAAATTGAAAAGATTTGAAGTTATTTAAAGTATGTTTGCTGGGGTCTCCCTGGTGGCTCAGTGGGTTGAGCACCACACTCTGAAGTATCCATGGCACAGTAGCGCAAGTTCAATCCCTGGCCAGGGAGGCCCACGTGGCACAGCAGACCTCTCCAGCCTCGACCCCTGCTCCCCTCAGCAGTGTATTTCAGTGGATCTGCCTGTTCTGCTCCCCACTCTGTCTCTGGTGAATCCTCTCACTTCCCACTCCTCTGGCCTGTACCCCAGCTCTTGTATGTGTAAATAAATAAATCTTTAAAAAAATATCATTAGGTGTTTGCTCCACCAATTGGGAGAAAATTTAAACAGAATGAGAGAGAGGGAGAGAGAGAGAAAGGATGTTTGCTGACCATATTGGAGTTAAATTAGAAATTAGTCACCCAAAGATACCTGGAAAATCCTCAAATATTTGAAAATTAAACCACACACTTCTAAATAACCTATGGATCAAATAAGAAAAGGAAAATAGAAAATATTTTTAATTAAATGGACATATAATTTTACTTAATGTGATGATGCTAAAGCAATGTTCAGATAGAAATATATAATTTCAAATACTTGGGAAAAAGGAGAAGTTTAAATGAGACTTATAAACTACCTCACAATTTAAAAAAAAAAAAACAACTTGCACCTTAAAAATTTAGGAAAAAAAAAAAAAAGCAAATTAAACCCAAAGATTACAAACAGAGGTAGGATATCATAAAGGTAAATTCAGAAATCAGTGAATTAGAACATAAACTATAGAAGAAATCAGTGAAACCAAAACTGGTTCTTCGAAAAAAACGAGTAAAATTTGATAAATCTCCACCCAGACTCATCAGGATAAAAAGAGAAAAAAAAATACCAATTCTCAGTAGTGGGAAGGAGAGGAGCTCCATCTTTGTACATCCTACAGACAAATAAGGGTAATAAGGAAGGAGTAAGAGCGACTTGATGGCAGTCAGTGGAACAACTTAGACACAGTGGACAGGGAAAGGTGTGAATGAATGGTGTTTGACTTCAGACCTTTCTGTCCTGCTTTTTGGCAGTATATACCTGAAATTCATAGAGAGTTTCTTAAAATATTTTACATTATTGTGTTAAATAATCTCATTTGCTCTTCTCTGTAGGCTCAAAATCCTAAAAATCATGTCTAGAATTAGATTTCTTATAGACAAACATGGGAAATGTAACCTTAAATATTTATTTCAAATCAAACATTGTAGTTGAAATGTTATTAAATACCATTTAATCCATTAAAAATAGTAACTAATTTAGTTTCTGTATCTTTTTGAATAAGATATTATTTAATATCTTATTCAGGTTGAAGACAGTATATTAAGAATTTAAGTTTTGTAAACAGAAGTTGAGCTGTGTATTGTGTCACAAACTATGCTTGTGACTTTGAACAAGATTTGCTACTCTCCAAGCAAGTGTCCTCAATATGTCATAATATACCTACCTCATAGATTTGTTATGAGAATTATAAGTAATAATGCATTTAAAGCCCATTTTATTATAATACCTGAAGCCTTTTAAGTTCTTAGATAGTAATTGCTGACTTTCCATTTTTAATTTTAAACCAAGAATGTAATGGAGACTCATGGTAGATTAGAAGAAAAAATAGATTGATATATAGAAATGGTGGATAGAACTGAGTAAGGTGGAGGTGATGAACAAGAAGAACAAAGTTATATTGCAGGTTTTGCCAGGGGCGGGTGTGTGTGTGTGTATGTGTGTGTGTGTGTGTGTGTGGTGGTATTCATCTGGAAAGAAGAAAATCAAGTTGCCTGTGGAAGGAAAGGAGGGGAGGTCCTTTTAAGGTATAGTAGAATGCCAGCAGTGGCAAGTGAAGGACCTGGAGATTTACAGAAAGCTAGTAACTTCCCTTCATTTTTTAGCAGTTTCTTTCACTTTTTTCAATTATAATGCTTTTTTTCAAAGAGATAGTGAAACTTACAGAAGAGAATTGCAAAAGAGTAGCCTATGGTATATCTTCATTCAGCTTCCCTTTATGTTAACATCTTCTGTAGTATTGGAACATTTGGCAAACCTAGCATAGCCTTTTGTATACTAACTAAAGTATAGAACTTTTTCAGTTTCGCCAGTCTTTCCATTGATGCCATCTTTCTATTCAGGATGCAGTCGAGAACCTGCACTAAACTTAGTTGTCACTCTCCTCATCTAGTCCACTGTGTGACAACTCCTGTCTCTTTGTCTTCCATGACCTTGACTGTTGGACAGAGCACTGCTCACTTATTTTGTTGAATGCCCTGATTTGGGCTTGTCTTCTCTTTCGTCGTGATTTGATTAAGATCATGCGTTATTGCAAAGGCTGCCACAGAGGTCATACGTCCCTCTCAGGTCCATCACAGAATACATGATTTCAATAATTATTACTGATGATGTTAACTCCAATCACTTGACTAAGTTTCAGTTAGGATTTTACATATTCCCTTTGTGTTTGCTAAATGTTATGGCAGAGATAGGACTACATAAATACCCTAGTACTGATAAAACTTTTCTCCACTGATTTTAACGACCTACCTGGGGTCTTGGCTGTGTCAATTGTTACCTTGGTATTCTGGGGGCGATTTTTCTGCATTCGTCTTTCCCTACACTTCTTAATTGGAATTTTTGTTGAAAGAAGAGGAGTTGTTGCTTCTCCCTTGTTTGTATCAGTCTAGATTCATGAATATTTCATTATTCAGGTCCAACATGATTTTTTATTCTGTTGCTCAGGTTTTCCAATGTTGGCAACTAGGAGATCTTTCAAGTGGGATGGACATGCATATACCTATCCTTTTTTAAAAAGCACTTTCTTTGTAGCATGACAAGATGCTCCAGGTTCTGTTTTCCCAATCCTAGCCTTAGGGTCAACCAGTTCTCTTGAGCCCTGATTCCTTTTATTGGAAGATTGTGTTAGAAACTGAGGTCTAATTTGGAGGTGGATACGGTGTGTAGCATAAAGTTGCTGAGATGAGAAACTACTAAAACCTAATGTTACCTCAGTAAAAAAGGGAAACTAAGCTTTTAAAAATCTTTTTTTGTTAAGATTTTATTTATTTATGCATACGAGAGCTGGGGTACAGGCCAGAGTCCAGGAAGGTGAGAGGATTCACTAGAGACGGAGCCGGAAACAGAACAGGCAGACTGACTGAAACACACTGCTGAGGGGAGCAGCAGGCAAGGCAGGAGAGGTCTGCTATGCCAAGTGGGGCCCCTCCCTAGCCGGTGGCAGGGATTGAACTCGTGCTGCAGTGGCTGCGGTTTGCTTCATAGTGTGTTGCTAACCCACTGTGCCACCAGGGAGGCCCGCTTTTAAAAATCTTAATGAAACTTTACACAGTAAAAATTTTAGACAAATAAAGCTTTTATAAGGTTAAGTGTTCTTCCAAGATTATTCATATATATATATGTGTGTGTGTGTGTGTCTGTATATCTTCTCATAGTCTTGTGAGAGTTTGTCATTTATTTCCTGTTTTTCATCTGACTGACCATTTTGGGGTTGTTGACAGAGAAAAACCTGCTTCTGATCTTACAGATTGAAGGCTTCATGAGATGTAGGAAAGGGGAAGAAATAGAAACCAAGAATTTATGCCTTTTCTTGTTGCCTAGCAGAAACTCATGTTTATAAGTTAAAGCTTGTTCAGGGAAGTACAAATGGAGGCCTACACTTTAGGTCAAGGGTATAAAAGAGTAAGAAAAATACATTATTTCCATAGCTGTTAACTCCTTTGGCTACCTTCTCCCCCAAACACTTTATCCCTTGAATAAAAAAACATATAATTTATTTTTTCTTCTTGAAATTGATAGCTTTGGGGTTTGTGCAAGCTTTCCTTAATAAGATATAATTATTAATGATTTTAGAATTTTGAAATCTGTAACTAAACCTTCCCTTCAGCTTCTTATCTCCCTATGCTCTTGATTTTGCAGGGTTGCCTGATTCTGAGTGATGAACTGAATCATGCATCACTGGTTCTAGGAGCCAGACTCTCTGGAGCAACCATTCGGGTCTTCAAGCACAATAGTGAGTCGTGGTGGGATTCACTGCCAACCTTAGTATTTAACATTCTTTGGGTCAGTAGCAGCGGTAACATTAGCTTCATTAATAATAGAAAATATCAGTGAATCTGGGGTATTAAATATTCTGGCTCAGTCTTTTAAGAGTTAACTGTCTTCTCCATTAGAATAAAGATAGAGGAGGAAGCCTTTTTGTGAAATATGTAACATTCTCTTTTTATTTGAATTTCAACTTTAACGTCTTCCTGGTTTGTAAGTCACGTTTTCAGTATGCATTTACTATTAACCTATAGTGTATCTTGCCACAACACTAGAGATCATGAGATAAATAAAGCAGGATCTCTGATTGCAAGAATCTCTTGCTGGTTAATGAGTAAACCAGCTGTTATGATGCAGTGAAATGAGTCTGTTAACAGATGTTATAGAAGACTAGAGAAAGTTGCTTTCTAAGCCAAAACTTTCTCTTTAAATGAGAATAAGAATAGCTTTATGTATTACCAAAGTAATCATTTACAATAAAATGTGTAACTCTTGTAATCAGACTGCTCACATGTGGCAGGAAACACTGCCAAACTTCTACCAAAGATTACCAGTCTTCCTCCACATTGTGTACATGTGCAGACAAAACTAGAAGAATATTCACCCCAGAATGTTAGGGTGTACATCTGGATGGGAGGCATGTGAATGGCAGTCATTTTCTCCCTTTTATCTTTGTCTTGTTTAAAATTTTGTCTTGCAGTGAGAATGAAGTAAACTATTTTGTTTTATGTAAATGGATTTATTAAATACTTGTGTAACATGCTATTTTCTTTTTACAACACATGATGGGTGTTTTTTGGCAGTTTGTGGGACTCTCGTCCCTCTAATGCCAGGGTGGCAAGCTAGTGACTGGATTGGCCCTAATTCAGTCCGCCCAACAGTTTGATCACTAAAATTTTTAACTCCACTCATTTTTTTTGCTCAGTGGTCTGATAGTGCCTTAATATAAATTACTACTAGTCTCAGAATGCCTGGTTAAAAATGTAAAGATTAAGTCTTTCCTAATAAGGAAGTAGCAAGATATTTTTATGTCTTTGATTATTAGCTGTTGAGTAACTTTTTATATACAGTAACTATATTTGTATTTTTTACTTTATAAGCCATTTTCAGGCTTTTTTTCTTTTTTACTGACTGTAAGAATCCTTTATATTGTTCTTTTATGTTACAGTATTTTAAGATTTATTTTTAACTTTGCATAAAGTATCTTCTGTATGAATTTATTAAATATTTATTTGGTCAAATTTACTGTCATATGACTTGAATTTTGTATAATGTCTTTCCATTCTGAGATTATAAGGTTATTCTTCGTTTCTTCTGGTAGTTTTGTGGTATATTATTAATTTTAAAGGCACTTGGAGAGGGTAGTATGAGAGAGAATTTTTTCACATTAAGTACATAGATAATATTGTCAAGCATTCTACTAAAGATATTTATTTTTCTCCTTTTGTGTGTGTGTGTGTGTGTGTGTATGTGTATGTATACACACACAGAGGAAGCTAAAACAATGAGTGCATTTTTACTTGTTTCCTGCTGATTGCCACATATTGCCCTCTGCAGCAGGATTAGCATCTTCAGATCAGGATGTGTTTACCTCAGTGGGGGGGTTTCTCCTCTCTCTGGGTTAGGTAGCAGACACACTGTTTTGTTATGAATGACCGAAGGTGTAAACCCACTTGCAGTATCCTTTGGCTATGTTACTGTGTTTGTGATACCTTATTTTTTATTACCTTATTTTATTACCTTATTTTATTACCTTATTTCTCTTTTCTACCAAAGTCCGTATTTATGAAAAGAGCATGTACACATGTAACTTTGTGAACTTTTTCTTCAGTGATGTACAGTAAAGAATGTAAAAGCAGATATATGATGGGGTGTTCCCACTGCTGTTCAGTAAACCCCAGGGCATTATTTGAAGACCAGTATTTTACTCTATAGTGGTGGTAGCAGTGGTCGTCCGAGCATTTATCTTTCTTTAACAACTAAATGATTCCGCCCAGCTCATTAATGGTAGCACTTAAAATTTTTCCTAGGTTTATTAACTACCTGAATGATTAACAGAAAGAGACATAGAACTTGGTTGTGTAGATAGAAGGGGTAATTGACACTGCAGAGTAAGTTGAGAATGTGTACATGTTGAGGTGTAAGTCTGTACTCCTGAAACTTTAGTTGTAAATTTTAGTTATAAATGAATGGTAACTCAATAAAATAATTTTTAAAAGAATCTTATTTGTGTAAAGACAAATGATCATGTCACACGTGGAACAGACTCATATAGACTGCTGCGTACCCAACTGGTATGTTTTTAATCCACTGCTAAGATACAGCTATTTAACAAGCTCTTACCGAATATATCCTAAGTGCAAGGAAGTCGTACTTGGAGATTCCCCCCATATTTCCTTTCATGTGGTATATGTATTTTAGTATTCGGCTTTCTTTATGCATTTAATTCTGAATGAGTAGCTAGAGTTAGAGATAATTGGTTTTATAAATATACAAAATACTAACTGAATGACAAGATATTTTATATGAAACTTGGTCATTTCATAAGCTTAATGTCCAACTAAATCAGTAGTGCCATCGTCATTTAGTAGAGTCTATGGTTTTAAACATTTGTTACATTTTAGATGAGATTTCTAACTTCATTTAGATGAGATGATTTAACTTCTTCTGCCCAGTTAATGTTCTTCCCTGAGACACACTTCCTGAAGAAATATATTTGCATTTTTAGACTAAATTCAGGAAAGACAAAAGGACTTTGTGCTGAAATTCTTTTTTTGTGTGCTGTAGATATGCAAAGTTTAGAGAAGTTATTGAAAGATGCCATTGTTTATGGCCAACCTCGGACACGGAGGCCCTGGAAGAAAATTTTAATCCTTGTGGAGGGGATATATAGGTAATGCCAGTTTATTATTCTTTCTTTTGTGATTTGGCCCCATGGAGTCAGAGTTCTTCAGCTGGAAGAAACACTACTTTCCTGGAAATTAAAGAAATATCGCTTGTGACTGACTTGTTAAAATATCTGGAAGCAGAATTAGCATTAGAACAGAAGAATTGTGCCTTCATTCTTTCCATCATGTCACACTGGCTCCAAATTTTCCTATTTGGGTCTTTTATTTTTCTACATTTTGTAGAGGAAATTTATATATGGGGCAAGATTTGGAATTTATTTTCTAATGTGGCAAAACAAATGACATGCCATTTAACCTGAATGAATATTTTGGTAATTTTAATTATATTTGCAGTGTGATGCAAAATCTAGTGTTGACTATAATTTTGCGTTTTTTAAGAATCTACTGTAACCTTTATCCTTGTCTAGTGAATTAAAATCAGTCGTGTTCTTGTGCTTATTTTGAAAGATACAAATCTCCTTTCTCCTAAACATCTGTATAACCATGGCATCATGTAACTTTGCCAGTTTGAAACCACAAGCAGAGTTGTTCTACCATTTGAAAGGCAAAAATTGGGCCCTCCCTGGTGGTGCAGTGGGTTAGGCAGCACACTATGAGGCAAACCACAGTCACTGCAGCACGAATTCGATCCCTGCCACCGGCTGGGGAGGGAACCCACATGGCACAGCAGACCTCTCCTGCCTTGTCCACTGCTCCCCTCAGCAGTGTATTTCAGTTGATCTGGATCTGCCTGTTCTGTTCCCCACTCTGTCTGGTGGATTCTCTCAACCCCCTCAACTCTTGCCTGTACCCCAGCTGTTGTATGCATAAATAAATAAATCTTTAAATAAATAAATAAATAAAAATAAAAGGCAAAAACTTTAAAAAGCAGGGCCTTCCCAGGTAGCTCAAGGGGTTAAGTCTCAGCACTGTCAGGCTGTTCCCTGCCAGGGAGCTGACCCACAAGGCGCAGCACACCTCTGTCTGCTGCTCCCCTAAGCAGTGTATTTCAGTAGATCCCCCTGTTCTGCTCCCCACTTTGTCTCTGGTGAATCCTCTCACCCCCACACCTCTGGCCTACATTCTAGGTCTTGTATGCATTAATAAATCGTAAAAAAATATATATATATTTAGAGTCATTTTTACACAGGAAGTTTTAAAAAGCAATGATAACAAAGGAACTTCTAGTTTTGAGAGTAACAAAGATTTAATGTATGCTTTTTACCCTGTTTTGCTAGCATGGAGGGATCAATTGTTCGTCTTCCTGAAGTGATTGCCCTGAAGAAGAAATACAAGGCCTACTTGTATCTAGATGAAGCTCACAGCATTGGGGCTTTGGGCCCTACAGGTCGAGGTGTGGTGGACTACTTTGGCCTGGATCCTGAGGATGTGGACGTTATGATGGGAACATTCACCAAGAGCTTTGGTGCTGCTGGAGGATACATTGGAGGCAAGAAGGTAAGTGGACCATGGGAATTGGTTGGCTAAGGATAAAGGATTTCATAATTCATATTTAGCAAATAGAAAACTAGAGTTCTGAACCAAAATGTGGAGTAGCTCATAGAGTCAGTGGACTTGACACTTCAGCTGCCTGGTGAGCAACAGATGAACTAAAAGCTGGTTCTGTTCATTGTTTGTTGTTTTCTTACTTGAGCGTCTTTCTAAACTACACACTGGTCTGAGATACAGAATACCCTCTTGTATGAAAAAACACACAGTGGCACTGCCTGTTTGCCACAGTCTTCTATCAGTGTGGGTTGTGCTCACAATTTCAAAAGTAGTGGTGTCATGGGAGCCTGTCAGAATAGGCCAGTTTCCCTGCCTTTGAACTGAAAAGCACCTTGGGTGAGTATAGAAACAGGAGGAGAAAATGATGTACCACAGGCATTGTGTTTTTCAGTTTAAATTTAAATTTTATAATGAATTCTGAGACATACAGAGAACTGATGTGACATGGTAGAGATGGTCATTCTGTAGAGACAGGTTTAGGTTTAAATATTTCTCTTTTGCGAGATCTTGAGCAAAGCATTTAACTTAACTATTTTCTTACCTCTAAAACAGAAGTAAATATGCCTAGTTTGTAAGGTTGTAGTGGAGTTTTAAAAAATAATGTATGTCTGTGCTACAACATAGACGAACCTTGAAAACATACTAAGTTAAAGAAATCAATCAACAAAAAGATCACATTTTAGTATTTCCTTTATTTGATGTATCCAGAATAAGCAAATCAAGCAACAGAAAGGAGGCTAAAGGGGAGGGGTCGTAGAAAGGGACTGCTAATGCTTGTGAGATTTCTTTTGGGCATAATGAAAAAGTCCTTAAATTAAATAGTGATGAAAGTTGCATAGCTCTGTGAGTATACAAAAACCCACAACATTTGAGTTGTATTCTTTAAAAAAAAAATGAATGTGATGGTTTGTGAATGATATCCCAATACAAATGTTACTTATAAAGGATCCACAGTATTAGGGGTGGAGAGGTAGAGTGTGTGTGTGTGTGTGCCTGCATGTATGTAGTATACGTATGTGACGCATTATAGGTACTCATAAAATGTCTTTACTTTCTCAAATTTCTGTTAATAGAATCGGGGTCGTGTTTGAAAGTTCATTGCTTTTTCATAAGATTTGTTGTTGAACCGAAGGATAGGAAACCATTCTGGAAAGTCATTTATATATAGCATATATATATATGCTTTTGTGTTTCTACACAATTTTTGTATATTTGAAGTAATAAACTGCTTTAGAGCTACATTCTGTATTTCCTCTTTTATTTCTGGCACATACCTTAAGAGGCATCAGACGACAGGTTGTAACTGGTGTACAAGATTTTTCTTTATTCAATGAGATGACTCTAGTGTTCTCATAAAAGACCCAATGAATGTCTGTTTAATTTCTGCCACTTTGATATTATTTTACAAATCTCTGTATATCTGAAAGATAGAATACCTTGATACCTTTAAATTGATGTTAGAGAAAGAACTGTCATTCAGGAATACAAGGTTAGGTATTAAAGGCATAGGGTAGTATACAAGTGACATTTTCTGTAATGCTTTTAAGTAATCATTGTGTCTATAAAGCAGTGTAAACACTTGTTTGAATCAGCCTTGTAGAGCTTTTTATAACATATGACATGTTCCCCAAATTTAGAGGGCACCTTTAAAGTCTGCTTTTCTTTCTTACATGTTGTAAGAAACATGTCACCATGTTCCTTACCAGTTGCTGGTGACAGTATGTTATGATTGTGTTGGTCAACCTTACATCTCAATGTCTCTGTTCCAGTGTTTTTGAAGGAGGGACAAGTCTGCTTTCACCTAGAGGGAAGGCCATGAAGTTGCCAGTGAATTCAAGCATCACCTCTAATGTATCATTTCCTTGAACTCCCCAGGAACTGATAGACTATCTGCGGACACATTCTCACAGCGCTGTGTATGCCACGTCACTGTCACCACCTGTTGTGGAACAGATTATCACCTCTATGAAGTGCATCATGGGACAGGATGGCACCACTCTGGGTGAGTCTTTCTTTTCTTGGAAAATTTCCTGAGTTCAGTAAGTGCTTAGCTACCAACGTGCTCTTTTTTCTCTACTTTTTTCTTAAAATGAGGAGTCAGTTGACTAATGGCAGAGCTTACAGTGTGTGTGAGGCCTTGGATTCTGTGGACATCTTCAATGTATGTGATACAACATGCCGTAAAAGCTACTCTGGCTCTCTTCCTGGCAAGGTTCCTTGTTTACAGATGGTGAGGCTTTACTCATTTTCTCCCGCTCTCCTCATACAGTTCATAGTACTTACTGAGGCCTCCCTGTGGCCCAAGAGGTTAAGTGCTGCACTGTGACACTTCTGTAGCTACTGCAGCATGAGTTTGATCCCCAGCCAGGGAGGTGACCCACATGGCACAGCAGACCTCTCCTGTCTCTCCCACTGCTTCCCTCAGCAATGTGTTTCGGTCAATCTGCCTGTTCTGCTCTGCACTCTGTCTCTGGTGAATCCTCTCACCCTTCTCCCCTCACATACTTCTGACCTGTACCCCAGTTCTTATATGTATAAATAAATAAATCTTTAAGAACAAAACAAAACAGTTCATAGTACTTATTACCTTAGTACATAAGTCTAAGGTAATAAACCTGTAGGGTCTTTCTTGATTTGCACAATTTTATGTGAAGATAAAATTCACTGCCTAGTGATGTGTTTCTTAACGATTTTAAAAGCTACTATTTCCTTGAATTGGTGTCCTTGACTTAATGCCTTTTAAAATAATTTCAATTTAACATGCAGTAGATAACAAAAGCCATCCTGAATCTCTTTATTCTGTTTTTGGTTTGATGTATAATCCAAACTAGATTACTTGTCTGAAACATGCTAAAGAGAGGAATGAAGTGTGGACTTTCTGATGCTATTTGACTTTCATTCTGCATCACTAGAGGGCACTGTTTACTGCAGGAAAGTTGTAATCAAAGGGGAACAATTGGGTTTTTTGTTTTATCACTTTAAAAAGTACTTCCATTATTATTATGAGACAGCCATTAACTTTTTTTTTAATGCTTCTAAAATCACTTTTGCAATTTTAAAAGATTTGACACTCTCAGCATTGAGTTCCCTACTCTTTTGTAAGTTGAGGGGAAATTGCTTGATATTTTGCGTGAGCCAGGATCACTTAATTTTTCCTATTTTTTTAATGCAATAATTTAGACTTTGCTGCTTGAAAACTCAAACTCTAACATATCTTTAGGAACAGTTGGAATCCAAATGTTAAGACTGTATTTTTGTTTTTAAATCTTATATTAGTTGGTTATATTGTGATCATCTTTCTGCCGTTCATTCGAGTTATCCCTGATCAGTAAGGCCCTTGTTCATTTGTGTTCACTGTTTATCTAATAGTTTATACATATTCCACCTACTAGAGCTTCTTTGTTCATTACCTAATTTATGGACATTTAGAGTTTTAGTTCTTTTTAGTTGTTACGTAGTACTGTAGCAGCAGTCTTTGTACTTGACTCCATTGCATATGTGTGAGTTTTTTAGGAAATATACCTTGCAGTGATATTGGTGAACATTTTCAGAGGTTGCCAAATTCTTTCAATATTGCTTATACTACTATACTATCTCCCATCACTAGTATAAAAGTTATAGTTTCCCCATTTCCTTCTCTGGGTATTAAAAGGTACCATCAGTTCCTTTTATCTCTAGTAATATGTTGTTTATGAAACAGTATCTTGTGACTTTTATTTTCATTTTTTCTGATTAGTACTCAGATTGGCTGTTTGTATAGATTTGTTTTTAGGATTTTCAGTAATAATTCCTTACTGCTATTTTCTCTGAAACAGAAATGGTTTTTAATTTTGTTTATGGTATTTAGTTTTATGAAAACTTTCATTTTTAACATTAAATTTATCACCTTTATGCTTTAAATCTTTTCTCAACTCAGTATCAAATACATCTTCTGTAAGTATTTCTTTTTTTCTTCCACTTCATTTTACATGAGCTAATTTTTGCTGTATGTCTTTTTACATGGCTATTTTTATATGTGTGCACAGGGTCTACTGTAGGGGAATTATTCTTTTCAGTTCCATCTTGAATTACCTAGGCCCTGTAGTTCCATACATTTAAAAATTGCATCTGTTAGTTCTTCTGTTTTAAAATAAATTTGTTGGGAAAAAATCAGATTTGCACAGTAGCTGCACCAGTATTTCACTGTCTTGCATTGAATTTCAGTAGTTCTGTGAAGTGGAAAATGGGACAGTGAGTGCTGACCCTCACAAGAACACAGGATACTGTAATGGTGTGATGAAATTGTAGATTGAAGTCTTTCTCTACTTTGTGGTAACTTCTCACATATAATTTCTAAGAATGAAGGAAAAAAGACCATGAAATGGAAGTTCTTGGTTAGGTTTAAGGAGATATTAGAAATAAGCTGATTTTCTTTTCCACCCTTCCACTTCTGTTTTCTGGTTGTTGTCGCCTGGCATACAAATATAAAGCATTATTTAAATCCATTTTTGACGTGACATTTTTTCCTTTTTGTTTACTTGAATTTTCTTTTTTTCGTTTCTCTGTTGTTTAAACTTATTTTACCATAAACAGTCCTTCTTCTGGGGCCTCTTCAGCAACCTCTCTCACACCAAATAGGATGTTAAACCAAAGCAGTTCTATTGCAGATGGAACCAGAGGCACTAACTTCATTTCTCTTTCCTTCTGTCCCATGTCAGTTTCGGGTAATTCAGAGAATTAATTATGGGATGAGAGAGTCTAAATAAGCTACAGTTAACATGGCAGTTTTGGTTTTGGTTTTATACTCGTCACTTACACTGCCAGACACACGTTACCACACACATGCTACCACATTTGGGACTCCCGTTCACTTTTCTGAAGATCCTGCATTTGAAAGTTGTGTTTTTGTTTCAAGGTCATGAATTTTCATCTCTCTTCTTTCAGCTGCTTTAGTGGAGTTCTTAGCATTTTTATACGTGCCATAAATTTGAAACTGATTCAGAATTTCACTTGTGAGGCTGATTTAGGACCTTAAGGAGCTCATTCGTTGCCTCTGTGAAGGAATTGCCTATTTTCTTCTTGACCCGTTTGGACTCTAGTTGATTTGCAGTGCTGGTCTCTTGTTTGCATCATGAAGATTATCTTCCCTTTGTCTTTTGCATTTCATTTTTTGAAACTTCCTGGAACTTCTGGAAGAAAATAGAAAATGTGGGGGGAAATTTGAACTTTCTAGTCTTCCTGAATATTCTTGTTTTTCCCTACTGGCTTTAAGAGCCTGGAAATAAGGAAAGAAAATGAAACATTATTAAAAAAAACATCACAGTGATTTTAAGTGTCCCTAAATCCCTTGACACTGAGGTATAGGCATATGGCAGAATTAATATCTCTCAGTATATTTTTTAATGTAAAACAATCACAAGCTTATAAAGTAGAAAGTACAAAGAAATTTTTTTTCCAAACCATTTGAAAATAAGTTGCTGATCTAAAGCCCTATGGCTCCAAGTCCTTTAGTTTTGCTATAAGAAGAGTATCTTTTGGGTATCCCTGGTGGTGCAAGGGGTTAAGTCACAGCACTATGAAGCACTTGGCAGCCACTACAGCATGAGTTTGATCCCGGCCAGGAAGGTGACCCACATGGTGCAGCAGACCTCTCCTGCCTCACCCGCTGCTCCCCTCGGCAGTGTGTTTCATTCAGTCTGTCTGTCCTGCCTCCTACTCTCTCTCTGGTGAATCCTCTTACACTCCCACCTCCACTGGCATCTCTAGTTCTTGTATGCATAAATAAATAGTTCTTTAAAAAAAAAGTTTCTTTCATAACCACAGTACAACTGTCCAAAGCAAGAAATCAATGTTAATGCATAACTTAATATAATGTGATGTTAATTATTTCTGTAGCATTATTTCTATATAACTAATATTGATATATTAGTAGTATTGGTTATTCTTCAGGCAGGCAGACCTTGAGGTCTGCCAGTGTCCCAGAAATGTGGATGTCATCCAGAATCACTTGTTGCAGTTAGTTGCCAAAGCTCTTTAAGCTCTTTAACTGCTGCTGGGTCATGGCTGCCAAGGTTCCTTAGCCTTTTCTTGACCTACTTGATATTAGTACTTTCAAGGATTACTGTTCAGTTACTTTGTAGAATACACCTCAATTGAGATGCACTTAGGGTTTCCGCTTGACTGGGATTAATGATGTGTGTGTCTTTAACAAGAACCTCTCAGAAGTTATGCTGTGTTTTCTGCATTGCCTCTTCTGTCTTTTCAGCTAAACAATCCTAGTCAATTTCCGCCATATCTAAGTCAAATTTTCTTGGCTACCTTTAACTTCTGCTTATCCCCACTGCCTTATTGGTTTTGTAGCAAATGAATTAGGTTTTAGTTCCACAGAGCCTGGAGCTGCTTCCTGGGAATAGTATATACTACTAGAATTTTATCTTACCATATGGAAGTTGTTTTAGCAGTAAAACTTTGTTAATATTAGGTTCCAGAGTATATAACTTACATGAAAAGAAATTCTGCCTAAAATAAGAAAGTAAGGCATAATATAAATGAATGGTATTTAGGTGATTATTAATAAATATTTCCACTTTTTTGTGGGAAGACACGGTCCTTCAGTGAATGTGGAGCCTTCAGAAAAGCCACAGCTTGGTGGAAAATTGAATTTCATTCCTCCCCTACTTTGTAGGTGCTCCTTTCTCCTTCCTCCCAACCTTTTCCACATTTGCCCTCCAATTGTCATCCTTTTCACAAAGATTAGGCATGTGCTTAGATTGATGAGTAGATAATGAAAGGCCTCTGACATGGAGTGGGAATTTTGCTGCCAAGGTGCTTTACATGGAATATTGAATTAGAAGGGATGGTGAGTAGAAAAAAAACGAAAGCCAGGAAATTCTGACAGATTCCACCAGGCATTTGAAATTCCAACCTGTACTTCACACATCACTAATCCATGTTCTATAATGAAACTAGTGTAAGCCCTATTTAAGAATCAAGGCAAAATGTGTGACCCAAGCAAGTAAATTTTACTTTTTTTGTCTTCTAGAGCTGGGCTTTGATGTATTTTCTTTCTGGCCAGAGATATAGTTAATAACGTGCACAGCACTCAGCTTAGTGCCTGAAATCTGGTGACCTTCTGATAAATTTGCTGAGGGAAAGAATGCACACATGATCTAGAAATCTATCAGGAGATGTGAGGGTTCTTAAAGTACACTGCTTGTATAGTTGATCATGGTGCCAGTTTGGCCAGATCATGAGACAAAATAAACTAGATGCATATTTTAAATTTAAAGTGATGAAAGGAAGAACTTTCTATATAGAAAACTGGTATTTGTGCTTAGTTTTGAAAGGAGCTAGACCTGCTCATGTGGTAATGGTGCAGGAGGGGGAAAAAAAAAAAGAGTACCTTGGGCAGAATGAGATTTAATTAAAATTAGTTTGGCTCATTTGAAATAATTTCAATAATAGGCTTGTTAATGGGGTGATAAATGATCAACTTGAGAATCTCAGGAACTGTCAATGCTAATTTAGGAGATCTGAGAAATTTTTTTAAAACAGCATTCTAGGACTCCCCTGCTGAGGGGGCAGAACTATTAAAGAAAACATAATCTTGGGGGGATCATAAAAAGAGACTTTCCTGCCTCTCCGCAGAGAGCTGACAGCTATCCACATCCACTTGTTGTGTTTGGCTGACACGCTTTGTCTTCCTTGGGCCTAGACATCCCTCTCTTCAAGTCTAAGGATGTTTGTAGTCTACTTTTTTTTCCTTTGTTATTTAATATCTACCTTTGTGTAATTTATTTCAGTATTAGAGATTCCTCTAAATATTGATTAAAAACCAAGTTTTCTAATGAGCGCAGTGTTTTCTGCCATAGCGCACAGCCCCGTGTACCTGACAGTAGGATTGGATCCTTCTGTGTTGTGTTGTTGCGTAGACCATGTTAAAAGGTTCCAGTTCTGGTTCACCCGTACCTGAGTATGCTGGAGCACCAAACTGAAGGGTACATGACCTTTGCCTTTGAAAAAAACTTACAGTCTAGTGGTTGGGGTAAGAATCCAGGGAAGGACTGGTTTCAGAACCACAGATAAATTCTTCCTTTGTTCAACTTTCCCTTTTTTCAGTTTCCTCCTTCCTTCTCCTCCCCAACATTCTCCTCCTTCACCCACCGCCCCCTCCAACTTTAAACTTCCTTAAATCAGCTAACGATTTGAAATAAAACTCTAATCACCTAAGTGATTTTTTTCTTTTTAAAGATTTATTTATGCATACAAGAGCTGGGGTGCAGGCCAAAGTAATGGGAGGTGAGAGGATTCACCAGACAGAGTGGGGAGCAGAACAGCAGATCTACCGAAATACACTGCTGAGGGGAGCAGCACAGTGGAGCAGTGGGTGTGGCAGGAGAGGTCTTCTGCGCCATGTGGGTCTCCTCCCTGGCCGGGGATCGAACTCGCTGCTGCTGTGCCTCGGAAGCTTCACAATGTGGCGCTCAACCTGCTGTGCCACCAGGGAGGCCCCTAAGTGATATTTTTCTATGGAAGACAGAACATTAGTAAGTTACCTAAAATTAAAGAAAAAGAAAAGATTTTCCTTTTGTAAAGTAGCTCATCATCGAGCATTACAACTTCTTGAAATCAGCAAGTTACAGATGGAAAAACTTGAGCTCAACAAGGACCAGTTTCTCAGTATCTTGTCTCTGAATAGAATGTAGCTTTCCTCAACCCCATCTAGTTCTGAATTAAGTTTAGGATAGTTAACATTCTACTAATATAGGCTGTTTTATAATTTATTTCTAATCTTCTGATTTCTGGTCTACTAATTTAAAAAAAAAAAAGCCAAATTCCATTGTGAGAAGCATCCCCCACCCCCAATGGACACCCTTTGGGCATCTGCCTACCTGTTTGCTCTCCATGCATCAGCATCTCCTTTCACTGCCCTCTCTGCTGCATAAATCTACTTGAAATACTCCGGAGCCTTTGTTACAAGTTTTCTTTCTTCCTCTACTCCCATCTCTTTCTTCCAAATCCAAATGCTGATAAAACTTCCTTGCAACAACAGTGGTCTCTCCCTTGTGTCTTATTTAAGGTTTGTTATTAAGATGTCCAAACACAGACAAGAAACTAACTTCAAACAAGTGCAGAATATTGTTCTTAATACAAAACAATAAATAAAGAGTTTGAAAATATTCCCCTGGGGCAGGCAAGGAGACCCAAACTAATGCCTGTCTTGGAAAAGATGTGGTAAGTCAATCTGAAGAAATGAAACACTTGAAGTCTACGTGGCACAGGTTTTTTGGTTGGTTTAAGAGTGAAGTGGACAAGTTACTTAGTTTACTTCATCATAACATTTACATTAAGTAGTTTTCTCCGTAATTTGAATTTTTTCATTTACCATTGAGCTGAGATATATGACCATACCTGTTCTCATAAATTCTGATTTGTGAACGTCATGTCCCAGACTCTTTAAAGAAAACTAACTTTAAACCTTAACAGAGTCAGAACTGCTTTTTTTTTTTTTTACCAACTTTACTGCAGTTTATTGCTGTGAGATACTTACTGTGGATAAACAGTAGACAAGGTACACTGTTCTTTTAATTAAGAAGCAGATACCCTTTTGACAGTGGTTCCACAGATTTGAGAGCTTTCTGATAGAGTCAATATTTTCAAATTGTCACGGTTTTCTAACTTCCTAATCAAGGTATACCTTCTTTTTATTGCACTACACAGTAAATAAGCTCCTATTCTCAAGATTTTATTGTCTTGTGTTACTACAAATTGAAGGTTTGGCAACCCTGAGTCAAGAAAGTTTGTCAGGGCCTACCAGGTGGCGCCATGGGTTTAGCACCGCACTGTGAAGCATCTGCAGCCACTGCAGCGCAAGTTCAGTCCCTGGCCAGGGAGGGGACCCACATGGCACAGCAGACCTCTCCTGCCTCGCCCGCTGCTCCCCTCAGCAGTGTGTTTCAGTCAGTCTGCCTGCTCTGCTCCCCACTCTGAATCCTCTCACCACCACCACACCACACATACCTCTGGCCTGTACCCCAGTTATTGTATGCATAGATAAAATCTATTTAAAAATAAATAAATAAAGCACCCCAGATGAACCCAGTGAACAGCCAGGATTGAGGACCACCACCACAGAGGTTGATAAAAACAAGAATTCTGGTCTGCTCCACCCAGACCACTGAGTCTTGGTAAACAAAGTCCTCAAATATGTTTTTAAGAAAACCTTAGTTAATAAAGCAAACTAAAGTAAGAGACTTAAGAGTTTGTTTCTTTTGAGTTTGCTTACATCAAAGAGAACCAATCTACTGATTGGTGGTAATTGGTGAAAGGAAAGAAAATTGGAAATCAGGATATATGATCTTTTTCTTTTAAAAATGAGATAGGGAAATGTCGGCTTGTGTACAGGAGTTTGTGGAAAAGCTTAGTTGCCAATTGTCATTGTTTTTGGAAATCTAACTGCCTTGACTTTTTCTTCTAAGGAACTGAGGAGCCTTGTTGAATGACTCCTTGGCATACCTGGAACAGTTAGAAACCAGTTAGGGAGAGGAAAAGGGAGAAGAGATGCATGTGAGGTATCTTAAGAGGGTTGGGATTTTTTTTTTCTCACTTTTTTTAAAATGATACTTGTATTTTTTTAGCGCCTGTTAAACCAGAATGTCAGATTCTTTACTATATCAAGTGACCTTTCCAGCTCTAAACTTTAAAAAAAAAAATGTTTAGTACTAACCATTCTGTAAACTCTTTTGCCTTGCCTTCTGCCTCTAAACTATTAGTTTAACTCCAAGCCTAGTCTTTCCCAGTGATTACTCTCTTCATCTGAAGGCGAATACTTGACCAAAGTACAAATATTTCTTTATCCCTTTAATTCTGTCTAAATGCTTGTGGTATGCCCAAGCCCTGAAGGAGGACACGAGTATAGTCTTTGGACAAATTAAGACTTTCTGTCGTGACCGTGAGCTGGAACCCTTTAAAGCTCAGTTCCTTAATTTTCAAAGGCACTTGGCCTCTTTCTTCCTTTTGTGTAGGGCCCTCTGTTTCTGGCTGAACATCAGCAACCATTCTTTGATACTCTTGATTATATTGAAACAACAATTTTAAGCCTCTGTGGGGCTCCTTGTTGCACATCCTGTGACAGTCCTCAGGAAATCCTAGTTTTTGGCACTGAAACTAATTAAAGGATTAGCTACTACTAGGGAGGGGTTGATAAATGGTGCTTCAGAGAGGAATTTACTGTGCAGTATTTGGTGTTAACAAAAGCAGAGTCACCTGCAGATAAGAGAAACATGGTTGATAATAAAGGAGAGTAGATTCAGGCACTAGAATCTTGGGTGCATACTTGTATGGAGGTGGCATACCAAAGGGCGGCTTCCGAGCAGTGTCCTGAGGGTGGGGAGGGGCAGGATGTCTGCTTTGGTGCTCATTCGCTTGACGGTTGCCCAAGCCCAGTACTCTGATGTTTGTTCCCAGTCTAGCGAAATAGTGGCAGCGCACAGGGGATGGTAAGTCTAGTACCTACTCATTTTGCTTCAGTGTTACAAAGTTACTGAACTCATTCCTTGAATCTGCTCTCCTATATTACTAACCATATTGCTCTCACCTGCAAATGACTGCTTTTGTTAACACCCTTAAAAATTCCCATTAAGAGACTGTTTGCTTGAGCATGAAAATACTTTAGTTGATTGAAATTACATTTATTTTCCTATTCCTTTGGGTTTCTTAAGGTCCCAAGGAAAGATGTTCCAGTGTCATTTAGCTGGGGCTAAAGGAGACCATGATATTAAAATAGGTCCACCTTGCCTTTTAGCTAATGTTTATGTTTACATGTAAGTTAATATTTTTAGAGAAGATATTTTATCCTTTCTTTGAGATCATGTGAAAATCCTGAATAAATGCAGTTTCTAACATAGTATGGCTTTAAAAATAGTTTCACTGTTGTTTTTTCTTTGTATCATTCCCACTTAATTCTTCTCCCATCCCATTTGGTACGTTTTAGATATAGTGATTTTAATATTACTCTATATCCCTACAGGTGTTCATGTAGAAACTAAAGAGCAAAAAATGACCTTAAAGGTCAGTTGATTTGTGCATATACTGGCATTCTTTTGTTCCTCTTTATCCTTTCCAAGTGCTAGTCTTCATGATATACTTGAGGGAAGGCTATAATTTATTGATCTAGAAAGTGCTTTGGTGATAGTATTAAGTGGAAGGAAAGGGGTTATGAAGAACTGACTCATGCATATAAGGAGTCTGACAAATCTCAAGATCTGCAGTCCATAAATTGGGGACCAAGGACAACTGATGTTGTAGTTCTGAAACCATGCAGACCTGAGTTCTCACCCATGTGACAATAACTGGAAGACATGACTCAAACATAGAGTGTAACAATAATGGCAGCAGCTTTTGGTTTGGACTGCTGGACTCTGGGGACAGTCTGTAGTAGGAAAGACAGCCTTTTGTGGCCTTAGAAACACCTTCCCTTTTTTCTCTCTCTCCCAGTTTCACCCTTGTAAATAAACCCCGTTGTTGTTACCCCTAAGAGGGCCTGTGTGTGTCCAGATCATGAGTTCTGTGTACATACACTCTGCGCCTTTCTAAATTCAAAACCCTAATTTAAATGAAAATAGGCTACATTTTCAGGCATTGCTAGAAAAAGGGTTACTTTTGACAGATAAACATGCAGGTTTGGTTCAACTGGTTTGTTCTTTGTAATTAAAATCATTTGCAAATACCTTAGTACAGTTATATTTTTCATTTGTTTTTAGTTCTGTGAACAGATTATTTATGGTGTACTTACACTTGTAATCAGCTTCTGTAACTAAGTATTTCTATTAGTCATTACCCCTTTCAGGGGAACTGGCACATACAGGTTTGTGCTACCATTAAATGTTAACAATAGGATAAAGCTTTCAAAATAATAAAATGCATTTCACATTCAAATGGAGGCTTTTGTGACTATCTGGGCATCTGCAGTAATACCTCACCCTTTCCCTTCTGCACAATTAATTGAGAATACATTGTTAAATTTATTTTATGGGACTCCCTGGTGATCCACGTGCTTTTTGTGTTTTTGAGGGAGATACAAAAAAAAAAAAAATCAACATAGTACTACTCACCCTTACAGTTTGCAGTTTGTTTTGAGAATAGGAGATCACACATTAAAGGCATAAGAACAGAAACCAAAATTTATAAACAAGGGGGCCTCCCTGATGGCGCAGTGGGTTAAGCAACACACTGTGAAACAGACTACAGCCACCGCAGCATGAGTTCCATCTCTGCCACCGGCCAGGAAGGGGATGCACATGGCATCGCAGACCTCTCCTGTCTGGCCCACTGCTCCCCTCAGCAGTGTGTTTCAGTCCCTCTGCCTGTTCTGCTCCCTGCTCTGTCTCTAGTGAATCCTCTCACCGCCCTGGACTCTGGCCTATGCCCCAGCTCTTGTATGTATAAATAAATAAATCTTTTTTTAAAATTTATAAACAAGAACAAATTAATGAAGTACAGAGTAGAAGTATCCCTCCCAGTGTGTCAGGGCTCTTTCCATAAACTAGGCTTTTTACATCTGCCCTTCATCTTTTACAGTCTTCTTTCATTCCTTTGGAATTTTTAAAGATTAGAAATACATAGGCATTGGTAGATAGTAATATGAAAACAAGATGAAAGTGAAAAAAATTTTTTGCTTTATTTACTGATTTGCATGGTTTTCAACTTAAACTAAGGTATATTGTCCTTAAGAATTTTCACCAGTAGAGTTGTAGCTTTACTACCAAGATATTGGTAGAGAGAGACTTTGAAAAGTTTTTGGTTGTTTCTTTTCACAGGTTATCCCTTAAGTTTTCTGTTTATTTCAAAAAAGTGCCCAAAATAGTATTACATTCCAAAATAAACGTTATGAATACATACTACATATGTTAAACCTGATATATTGACTGTGAAGGAAGATTGGGGTTAATTGCTAATGGATGTTGGCTTCTTTTGGGCTTGATGAAAGTGTGGTAAGACTGATTATCATGATGGTGGCACAACTCTACACATATACAAAAGGACATCTAATTGTATATAAATGGGTAAATCATATGGTATGGTAAATGATATTTCAATAAAAACAAACACCTGACTTATAGTGAGTGAACATTGTAGTAAAATAGACACAACATAATTTACTGTTTTAATCAATTTGCGTTCTCTAGTTCAGTGACATTGAGTACATTTTAGTGTTGTGCGACCAACACCAATATCTGTTTCCAGAACCTTTTCATAATCCCAAATAATAATTAACTTTTAATATACCAATCCAAGTTTGGAGGCAGTAATCTTGACCCACTTAAATTTAAACCCTTAGACTCTAAAAATAGTTGCTTCCCAAAAATTGAGCCTTGTGTCTCTAAATGCTTTAACCTTTCCCATTTGTTTCTCCCAAACCCACTTTTTCTTTTGTCTTCCCTATTTTAGATAATGGCGTCATTATTCATGAACTTACCCAAATAAGAAACCCCAGGCGCATCTTCTCAAACTCCTGTCCTTATGCCCTGTTTAAGCACCAGGATCTCTGGATTGTTCCTCCTTAGATATTTTTGAATCTACACTGTTCTCTACTTGGCTTATGTTCCTGTTTTCATGTGGATTTAATAGCCATTCATGGGAGCCTCCCTGGTGGCGCAAGGGGTTAAGTCGCAGTACTATGAAGCTATTTGCAGCAAGTTCGATCCCCGGCCAGGGAGCTGACCCACATGGCACAGTAGACCCCCTCCTGTCTTACCTGCTGCTCCCCTCAGCAGTTTATTTCGGTGCATCAACCTGTTCTACTCCCCACTCTGTGTCTGGTGAATCCTCTCACTGCCCCACACACACACACACCCCCCCCAGGCCTGTACCCAGCTCTTGTATGCATAAATAGCCAGTCATAATAGTGGAGGGGTCAGTCAAGCAAAAATGATTTGGAAGAATTATGATAAATAAACAGTTCTGAAATTTTGAAATAGGAGGTACCGATGCAGAGTTCCAGTAAATTTTTGATTCTGTGATGCTTCTCTGAGTACTCTAGTTCATGTTGGTCTCTTCCTCATGTTCATTCTTTAATTCTTTAATACCTCCTGTGCCTTAAGGCCTTGTAACACTTTAATCTACCTTTGAAATATGTCCATATATCTATACTCTATGCACTTTTCATACCCCAGCCACCATCATCTCTTCTGTAGTCTCTTTGCTTTGATTCTATTCAATATAAAATACACAGGATTATTCTGTAGAAACATAGGAGAGCATATCAATATTCTGCTTAAGTACCTCCCTGGGGGTTTCTCATGCTTGAAAAGTCAATCAGAGTTTTGCAGTGAAGATCTTTGAGGCCCCTGTGGTCTGGTATCACTGTGGACCCTTCATCCCACCTCCCCTCAGTCTCTTGGCTCCAGCTTACCAGCTTGGTTTTGCTTATGGACCTTCACACTTTACAGAGGTAGCACTTGATTGATTCAAGTCATTTTTCAAATGCCACTTGAGTGAGTCATTTATCATTTTAATTGTCCATCCCCCAAACTGGAAGCAAGTTCCATGCAAACACGTTTGTCTCTCTTGTTTGATGGATAATGTATTGAAGAGACAGAGAGCGTGTCCAGCACATGGTGGGTGCTCAGGCTGTACTTGTTTAGTGTCTGCTTGTCTAGCACACGTTCTTCCTTTCCTAAGTAGTTTTCTGGGTGAGATTTTTGCCTTTGATATAGTGACAGTTACCACTTTTATACTTCTTGTATTTCTAGCAATATATACTGAGATAAATGAAGCCTTTATTTTTGTGTACTACTAGATTTGGTTCTTTTTTAAAATTAGTTTTCTATCTTAAATTGCCCATAGGCTTCAAAAGTATTGGTAGCCTCATAGTCATCTTTTTTAGTGTTTGTTTTTAAGGTTTTCTAAGATCCTGAAGCAAAGTCACAACCCCTGTATACATGATTCTCTGAATCTTACTTGGTCAGCTTACCAATGTAAATTTGTCATCTTAAATAGTACTTTTTATTTCATTGATAGTGTTGAATTTGGGGCCTCCCTGGTGGCGCAGTGGGTTAAGCAATGCATTATGAAGCTAAACTGCAGCCACTGCTGCATGAGTTCAATCCCTGCCTCCAGCTGGGGAGGTGACCCACATGGCGAGGCAGACCTCTCCTGCTGCCTCACCCGCTGCTCCCCTCAGCAGTGTGTTTCAGTCTGTCTGCCTGTTCTGTTCCCCACTCTGTTTCTGGTGGATCCTCTCACCCTCCCCCACCACACACACACACCTGTACCTCTGGCCTATGCCCCAGTGCTTATATAAATAAATAAAAATATAAAAAATTTGTTTAAAAAGATAGTGTTGAATTTGAGGAAATGGTTCATCATTTATATAAACAATAAAATATGGGACAAATTTACATATTTTGTTAACACTTGTATAGATTTGCTTTTTTAAAAAATGTGTATTCTTTATAATGGGTATTTAAAATTCTGTTGGTTTCCTCTGGGCTCCCCAAAAACCCAGAGACTTCAGAATATTTTTTTATTATTGCTGGTATCAAATCTAAATGTTCGCTTACAAACCTACTCCCCTTTGCTTGGAAGAAGTAAAAGTTATTTTTGTAACTTTGATTTCCTGGTTAAGTAGAGTTAGGAATCCCAGCAATTCTCACTGATAAGGACATGCTTGCACATGGAAGGAATGTTCTGTTTACCTAAGATGTATTTAATTCAGGAACATCTAAGTCTACGCCAGTCCAGCCTTCCTTAAACTGTCTCTGTGTATATTCTCTGCCTGGCTTTGCCAGTTTTTAAAGTGGAAGACAAACCCTCTACTTTCCAGATGAACCCATCCTTCTGAGCAAAAGCAGTAGTCTGAAAAAATTGTTGCTTTTCAGTATTACCATATTTGACATTCAGAATTTCAGACTCCAGTTTTCTGGAAAGCGTTTTTAGCCTATATTTCAAGGGGAATTTTGCTATACATTGATATGCTCACTCAGAGATGTTTTAGCTCTTTTAATCCCAAGTTGACATTTTCGGTCAACACAAAGCATTTGCTTGTACTTTAGTGGTGCCATTTTAATTCTCTTTGCCCAGTAGTTCTGTACTTTGTTGCACCCTGATCCTCTCATGTTTAATGCCCCGTGGCTCTCCAAAACGGCATTCTGCCAGTAGAATCTAGACCAGATTCGTTACTATTACTTTGTACCGGCCTTCCCCCCAGTTCTCCCTCTCTCCAGAATATGTAGAAGAAATACTAAGTCTAATATAAAACATCTAGGGGGAAAATGACTGGAAATGAAGTAGCTGCACAGATAGAAAATAAGTATTTTAATGGTCAGTGTTGTCTTCTGTATATATTCATTCCAACGATCATTTCAAAAGGGAAAGAATCGAAAGGCCAACCCCAGTGTACTTACATTTCCTGCCTCTTGGCAAGGACTTCAAATCTGAAGTTCTGTTTTCCCCCTGTCTTACAATTTCTGGAACACCCTACACTAAATATACAGTATTTTCCCAGGCTTGTCTCAAAACAACAACAGCTAAGAAGAGAATGCCTAAGCCCACCCCTGTAATAGCTTTGTGGTTCTGTTTTTTAAGTAAAGGGGTAATTATTAAATAGTAGCTGGATATAGTTAAGATTATAAATTGAGAGATCAGAAATTTAATCTCATTTTTTTTAGCTTCAATTGATTTTCCAGATATTTTAAGATTTTTAATGTTCGTGTATTAATGTTTGTGCAGTGAAGTACACAAATCTGAGGCACACAGTTCAATGAATAAATAACACACCAGTCTAACCACCATGCAGATCATGGTATATAGCTTGTGTGCCTCTTCACATTCCATTTGTTTTTATCAGAGATCAAAATCTCTTCCTAGCGAACAGCATATATAAATAACTCTCATAACTTGACAATTAAAAAAAACTCCTTTACCCATTTTAAAAGTTGAATGGATGCCTGTCTCACACTATATGCAAAAATAACTCAAAATAGGTCCAAGGCCTGAATTAGGTAAGAGCTAAATTCACAAAACTTGAGAAAAAATAGATATAAATCTTTATGACTGGATTTGGTAGTGGTTTCTTAGTTATAACATCCAAAATAACAAACAGGAGCCTCCCTAGTGGCACAAGGAATGAACCACACTATGAAGCATCTGCAGCCACTGCAGCACGAGTTCCATCCCCAGCCCAGGAGGGGACCCACATGGCGCAGCAGACCTCTACTACCTCTCCTGCTGCCCTCCTCAGCAGTGTACTTCAGTCATTCTGCCTACTCTGTCTCTGGTGAATCCTCCCACCTCCCCCTCACACCTCTGGCCTGTGCCCCAATTCTTGTATGCATAAATAAATCTTCAAAATAATAAATAGCCAAATAAAAAAATAAATTGGGTTTCATTAAAATTAAATGTTCTGTTCTTCAAAGGGTACCTCATCAGAAAAGTAGAGACAAACCTTAGAGTGGGAGGAAATTTTGCAGGGTATGTACCCCTTTTGGAAGATGGAGGTGTGGCAAGTCTTAGAATGGCAATTAGAAAGAAGAATGCAGGTTAAAAGGGAGTCTCTAGATGCCATCACTTTCCCTGGGATGACGCAGAGCCAGAGAATGAAGGAGACTTGATGTGGGCTCCTGGGCGAGGGTGGTGGAAGCAGTGTCTGTCGCCGGAGGGGTTCTGTTAAGCAGGCGTGTCTCCAGGGGATGGGCCAGCAGTTAGTTACTCCAGGTATTGACATTGCCATTCAGTCAGGCCTACTTAAAACAGAAGCTGGAGTGGATCGTTGAGTAGTGATGAAGAATACAGTCTTTGAAACCACCTTGAGTTCCAGAACCTTTCTAGACATTAATTGAGTTTCCTCAGCTGTAAAATAACTCTTCAGTGGTTCTCTTTCTAAAAGGAAGAGGTGGAAAAGCCTATTAAGTCTGTTCTCCTTCCAGAAGTTTACTGATGTGGTACACAAAAGATGCTGTAGTTTAAATATTGAGAATGAAGGGAATATGAATTTTTCTTAGCCCAGGTTTAGTTGAGTCTTTTGAAAGTGTCTTCTTGATTGCATCTGAGATTTTCTACCATCAAACTGCTTACAGTTCTTAGAACTGCTGTAATAGCCACCGTTAAGGCACACCTGACTCTTTCACATAAGCCCAAAATACTCCAGCTGAAGACGATTGCTCTGTTGTCCTAGCATTGAATTTAGGTGAAGTGCCACTAGTGCATGAGAATGCTAAGTTAGTATAAGTCATCACATTCTTCCATTTACTTAGTAAACTATAGAATAGCTTTTAAATTTTTTAATTTAAGTAACATTAGTTTGTAGCATTTTAGAGGCTTTAGGTGGACAATGTTACATATCAGCATCTCTACATAGGGCCTGTTCGGTTCACCACCAAAAGTCTAGTTTCCATCCTTCACCATACAGTTGACACCTAAAATAGTAGCTTATCAGGAGATAGAGGCAGGTTACTAATTGAGTTGAGACTATTTAAAGATAAAATAACTAAAGCAATGTATAATTTCCTCCTAATTAAAAACTGCTTTCCTGACAAAAGGGAAGAAGCGTTTATTGAACATGGCACTGTGATATATTATATAGTATATACTTTATTTGTTTTAAAGGGAATGAGTACCAAAAGCTTCCATAATCACTGTGGAAACCCTTGAAATAACCTTTGAAAATATAGTTTGCGTGTGAGTTGACTTACCTGATGTTATCAACACTTATACCAGCAGTCTTTAAGAAAGAAGCTCTAGTTTTAGGTTTCAGTAGAGACACATTCTTCAGTGGAAACACATTCTTAACATAGATGAAATAAACAATGGCCCTTCAAAGGAAGAGCCACAGGAGTCAACCATGATCCTTTTTTCTCTGCTGTGTAATACAACCAAAGTAAAATATTAGAAAAAATAATCTTCTAAATAGCAAAAATAAGACTTTTGGACAGACGTTTAAAGTAAAAGATAGTTAAAATCAGTTCTTAGACATAAATATCAAATCAAAGAGATATGTGAAATATCCACACTGTAATGTTTCTGGTATTTTAAATTAGAGCAAGATAATGGGATAGTATTTTTCATATTTATTCCCACTTTGTGTCCCTTAAATCCTACTTAATGCTGAAAACTAACTGAAATCATTTGTGGGGTTTTATGTTCTGTTTGGGGCACCTAACTTGAGGAAAAACCCTGTTCTGCTTTGAGATTATGGCCTTTAAAGAAGGAGGGGGGAGTTGTTCCATTTCAAATTCTTCCAACTCATTATAATTAATTGGGAAATATAAGTCTAAGGAGTAGCAATAATTTTATTTTATTTTTCCCAGGAAGGCAGATTATACAGCATATCCAGGAAATCTAAGAAGATTAGGAGCTGTGTAATGGAGTATAATGTGAGTTAGGGGATCGACTCTGGCTGAACATCATTTATATTTGTGTCCTTTATTTTCAAAGATTGCAGTTAATACCAGAAATGTTAATTTTGAAGTTACTCAAACACATTTTATTGATTATAAGTTATATAAAAGCTTATCAGCTAAAGTGAAAAATATATTGCTGTTTAAGCAGGTAAGTACATGCTACCTTTTTTGAAGCATGAGTTCTGAGTAGTTAGCACTAATGCCATTTAAGACAAACTATCTACTGCCTTTTGTATCCCTCACTTTATACCTAGATCTTACCCTTTTGTTGTTGTTGTTGTTTTAAAGATTTATTTATGCATACAAGAGCTGTGGTACAGGCCAGAGTCCAGGGAGGTGAGAGGACCCACCAGACAGAGTGGGGAGCAGAACAGACAGACCAACTGAAACACACTGCCGAGGGCAGCAGCAGGCGAGGCAGGAAAAGTCTGCCATGCCATGTGGGTCGCCCCCCTGGTGGGGCGCAGGGATCGAACTCATGCTGCAGTGGCTGCAGTTTGCCTCATAGTGTGTTGCTTAACCCACTGTGCCACCAGGGAAGCCCCTGTTGTTGTTTTTTTAAACCACTTCTGAGACTTGAGAAAATTTGTACTCGTGGAACATTTACTGTTCTGATTAATACCTGTCTGCAAGAACCTAAGATATTTGAGTACTAAAACAGTAGTTCCTTCCAACCGTATGAGTCCATGACTGAGAATCTGGAGAAATCTACATTTAAAAACCATAAGAATATTCCTTTTGGTAGTGGCTAGGATGCAGTTGGTGTGACTGAAGATCTGTTTGGTAGTTGTTAATAAATACGGCTCTCTAAATCTAATTTTTAAGTAATTTAAAGTAATTTAAATTAAGTAATTTGAAGTTATCAATATATAGTGATTATCAATAGGTAATGCTTCTTCACTTCTTCACCTCCATCCTCCACCTTTTTAAACTATACCCTTAAAATAATTTAATGTATTGACGCCATCATAACCATCCATCTGTTTTATTGCTTCCTTTCTGAACACAAAATATATTCCAAAGAAGTCGAGGACTAAACGTGACTATTAAAAGTTTTTTGCTACATTTTCTGAGAAATGTTGTTTAATTTTGTGTTTACTTTTCTCTTTCACACCGTGCAGTAAATTTCTTACAGAAGAGGCTCTATATGGTTTTGTTCTACCATATTGAAGAATCCAAATGGTCAGCCACACAGTGAGGTTCATTTGTAAAGTTCAAGAGGATCAGTACAGAGCTGTTCTCCAAATTGCTTTTATGCTTTTTATCGCCCTTAAAGGTTTATGTTTGAGAAGTAGTAAAGAATGCTGACCTCTTATATTACCATCTCTGTTCTTCTTGAGGCACAATAAAGACCCCTTGAGAACTAGTGTTTCCTTTAACAAGGCTAAACTTTCTTTAAGTCATATTGAATCAGACACTTGCGGAAACCCTACAGTAAGAAAACTCCTAGAGCTGAACTAGCACTTTTGGTCCTATATAGCAATTCTCTCTTTGCATTATATTAACTGGAATTTTATGTGCTATTCAACTCAAAATGGGTAATTGTTCAAATTCAGTATCCCCTTAAGAGTAAGGAATAACTACTACCAAGTGTGTGTAAATGTCAAAGTTCACTGATTTGTCAACATTTACTTGCCTGCTTTTCCTGTTACCATCTTTTAAATTATTGAGTTAGGGCCTCCCTGGTGGCGCAAGAGGTTAAGGCACAGCACTGTGAAGCTAACCCTAGCCACTGCAGCACAAGTTCCAGCCCTTGCCAGGGAGGTGACCCACATGGCACAGCAGACCTCTCCTGTCTCTCCCGCTGTTCTCCTCAATGGTGTATTTCAGTAGATCTGTCTGTTCTGCTCCCCCACTCTGTCTCTGGTGAATCCTCTCACACCCTCCCATATCTGGCCTGTATTGCAGTTCCTGTACGCACAAATAAATCTTTTTTAAAAATTGTTGGGTTGAACCAAAACAAATTGTCCTTTTTTAGGTTAAAAATAGTCAAATACTGGCATTTTCATGATTTAGTCTGTAGTGATTTTGTAGAATAAACAGACCAGTTGATTTTTGTGTTTTACTCTGATGAACATTTCTAAAATTAGTCAACTTCTAGTATTACTCTTGACTCTTCCACTCAGTCTTCATTTCTCCCCTTACCAGCAGTGATTGCAGTTTGCTGTCACAGGTGAGTTTATTTGAGACACTACTTTCACTTGTCTCCTGCAGCTCTGTGTCTTCTCAGGCTCCTTCACCTGCTCTTCCCTCCTTTATGCATTTGACAGTGAGTGCTATTTTAAAAAATCAGAAATAGATGTCGTTACCAATAGTTAAATTCAGGGCCTTCCTGGTTGGCGCAAGGGGTTAAGCACCACACTATGAAGCATCCACAGCCACTGCAGCACGAGTTCAATCCCTGGCCAGGGAGAAGACCCACATGGCGCAGCAGACCTCTCCTGTCTCTCCGCTGCTCCCCTCAGCAGTGTATTTCCGTCAGTCTGTCAATTCCATTCCCCACTCTGTCTCTGGTGAATCCTCTCACCCCTCACACCTCTGGCTTTACCCCAGTTCTTACATGCATAAATAAATAAATCTTTAAAAAAAAACAGTTAAATCCTTCAAAATTTGAAACATACACAATATCTTGGTGTGGTACAGAAGAAAAAGCATTGGACTGGAGTCAGAAAATTTTCATCTGCTTCCTGCTGAATGAAAGGTCTTGGAGAAAATAATTTTAACACCCATGGGCTTGTTACTTTATGTGTGAAATTTAAGTAGTACATTCTCTTACCACATCCATATACAACAGTTAGAGCAAATGAAATCGAACTGTTAATAGGTAGTTGTTGTAATTCTTCCCTTATTAAGGTATGACTGGGATGCTTAGCTATATATTTAGGAGAGAACTCTTTTTTAACATGAACCTAATAGTTGCCAAGATGAAGGTTGACAATCTCAATTCTTAGGCTCAGTAACCCATGAATGGATAAACAAATTGCAGTGTATCTTAATAAAGGAACACTACTCAGCAAGAATAAGGATGTAGGCACACCTTGAAGATGTTGCATGTTTGGTTCCAGACCACTGGATTAAAGCGAGTTGTAATCTTTTGGCTGGTAGAGGGTCTTGTGTTGATGTTCACTGATCAGGGTGGCCGTTGCTGACGGCTGGGGTGGCGATGGCAGTTTCTTAAAATAAGGCAGTGAGGTTTGCTACATTGATCAACCCTTTCACAGGTTTCTCTGCAGCATGTGATGTTTGATGACATTTTATCCACAGTAGAACTTATTTAAAATCAGAGTCAGTCCTCTCAAAACCCTGTTGCTGCTTTATCATCTACGTTTATGTAGCATTCTAAGTCTTTTGTTGTCACCCCCACAGTGTTCACAGCAGCTCCACTTGAAATGGAGTAAATTCCATCTCAAGAAACTGGTTTTGCTCATCCATAAAAATTAACCCTGTATCCATCGAATTTCTATCATTATAGCTGTTCAGTTCGTCTTTAAGCTCCACTTCTAATTCTATTTCTCTTGCTATTTCCACCCTATCTGTGATTACTTCCTCTACTGAAATCTTGAACCCCTTAAAGTTATCCATGAATCATGAATGGTTTTAATGGCATCTCAGTGATGAATCTTTTCCAGGTTTTCAATTGACTTTGCCTAGATCCATTGGAGGAATTAGTGTTCCTTAGCAGTTGCATATAGCCTTAAAATGTATTTCTTAAATAATAGGACTTGAAAACTGGAATAACCTCTTGACCCGTGGACTGCAGAGGGATCTTGTGTCGGCAGGCCTAAAAATATTGATCTCTTTGTACATTTCCAGCAGAGTTGATCGTGTTTCCTCTTCCCTCTGAATGGATGAGCATACTCATAATGCATTTAACGTCCTTGTCTCCTAATACTTTGCTCTTTCTGACCCACCTCTAGTGTTCGCCTTTTCTCCTGACAGTGATCTTACTTTCCTACTTCCTAAAATGCCTGGAATGTTTTTTACTATATGTCAGATTTTGTAGATTTTACATTGTGTACTGCATTTTGTTGTATTCCGTTAGGTAACATTGGACTTTGTTCTTGGAATTAGTTGAATCCCTTTTGGACTTCTTTTAAAGTTCGTGGGGTGGATCCAGAGCAACTTTTAGTCTAGGACTAAGTCAGCTGTGCTGGTACTGTGACACCTTCTGTGTCTCCACTTGGGTGAAGATACAAACTATTCCTCATATTTTGAGCATTGGGAATTCTGCTGCTTTCTGGTGCATATTCCCCCAGGTCCTGACAGTTTCGTATATGTGCAGAGCACACTCTGCCGAAGGTTCGGGGGTCCCTTCTGCTTGTTTCCAAAGCTATCTCTCTTCCCTTGAATGCTGCTCACCAAATTCTCACCACCTTTGCCTCCCAACTCCAATCTCTGGTGTCGTCAACTGACAAAAATAATAAGGTTTCCTTACCAGAATGTCAGCCAGGATCTTCTCTGGGGTCACCCAGGCACCCTCCTGTTCAGCACTGCCTGTGTTCCGCTGTCTGAAATCTACCGTTTTATATACTTTATCCAGTTTTTGTTGATTATAGCAGGTAATAATCTGGTTCCTGGCACGCTGTCGTGGCTAGAAGTAGAAGTCCTTTCTCCTATATGTAGAGTGAGCATGTATTGGTTCTAGAAAAAACTAGTCACATGGCCATCCTCACCATCCCAGATATAACACACGTTAATGTCCATTTTATTCTCTGTAAGATGTTTCTCATAACTTAAGTGATGTTCTTCAGGGTTCACACAAATTAGGCTAGTGCCAACTTGCAGTTATTTACATAGAGTATTAATGTTGGGCGATGTATGGCAGACTGCCTGGAGTAGCTTCCATCAGGGATGGACATGTTCTATTCTGATTCTAAGGACATTTGTTAACCATCCATATTTCTGCTTCATTTATTGTTTGAACTGTGTAATGCTTTAGTTTTTTAATATGAATTTGCTGACTTTCTAATTTATGTGAGAAAGTGACTATAATCTTTTCTTAATTGTGAGTATCCATGGTTGGAAAGGCCATAAAATAGTTCTAGACCTTAGCAATTTTATCTTTTAAATATATAGCTTACTCAATAACAGAACAGCTGTTTGGACATCTTTTTGTAGATTGACCTACCATAAATTTAAAATCTGCCAACTAGGGCCTCCCTGGTGGCGCAGTGGGTTAAGCAACGCACTATGAAGCAAACCGCAGCCACTGCAGCACGAGTTCGATCCCTGCTGCCGGCCAGGGA
>JAGFMF010011747.1:2836503-2854484 GCA_019455555.1 Galemys pyrenaicus | reverse complement strand
CCCCGCTCTGTCTGTGGTGAATCCTCTCACCCCCCACACCTCTGGCCTGTACCCCAGTGCTTGTATGCATAAATAAATAAATCTTTAAAAAAAAAAATCTGCCAACTATTTTGTCAGTTAGCAATTAGAGAAATGTTTAGTCCTTTTGGGTTTTAGGGAAGGTGAACAAAGTAACATTAAAAATAAGGTTTTACACTATTATGGCTATATTATGTCTGATCGGAGTGTTGTAGAAATTGTAATATAAAATAAAGTTCCTATGAGGAAAATTTGAGGTTCTAAATGGTCCTGCCTCTGGTCTCTGGTATTATTTGTAGCACAGTTACTTGGAGTGAATATTGCAGTTGAAGGAACTGGATTCTAGTCTCTGCTGTGCTACTTCTGTGGCTGTAGACGCTTGTGAACTGCAATTTGTGAGAGTCTCTTCACTTGTGAGATGAAGGTGGTAATAAACGTCATCCTGCTGCAAAGGATGGGGGTGTCGCGTTATGTGAGATGTTGGGGAAGAAAAGTATTTGAGTGTGCTGATATGCCATAGAAATTTTAGTCATTAAACTTTATTTTGTGTATCATTATAAAATTTTCTATGAGCACCTGGTATGGCAGAATGCACAGCAAGATGTAGTTGTTTATGTTCCATGCAGTTTACTGTGCAGAAATATTTTGTGTTGAAAGGACGAAATATAGCCTTGGTTAAATAGAATGGAAATAGAGGAGAGTGCTGTCTTCTTTCCACATTTTCCTTAGTATTATTTTGTTTTCCTCCTCACATTCCAGGCAAAGAGTGTGTGCAGCAGTTAGCAGAAAACACCAGGTATTTCAGGAGACGTCTGAAGGAGATGGGCTTCATCATCTATGGAAATGAAGATTCTCCGGTGGTGCCTTTGATGCTCTACATGCCAGCCAAAATTGGGTATGTTTTGTTGCTGATTATAGACTGGTCTCTCATTAGACTTAAGGTTTCTATGATATGAGACTAGACTATATGTATTTTGTTATGGAAAATTGTCTTGGCCCATTTTGTTAACCTTCATTTGTTAGATATGCCTTAGAGTAAATAGTGGATTCTACTTTGTAAACTATGTTGTTAGTGTCATTAAACACACAAACATTTGAGTTCAGTGCACTCTTCTAGTGGCTTGATAAAGGTCAGTGCAAAGGACACAATACCAGAAAGCCCTGTCCATTGGAGCTTATGTTCTGGTGGGCCACGAGTCAGGTCTCATAATATGTTAGAAAGTATTGAGTGCTAGAGGAAGAAATAGAGCAGGATAGTGGGGTTGAGTGTGCCCTATAGGTGGGCAAAGTCACGGTATGGAATGTGGTGCCAGGGTAAGCCTCACTGGGCAGGGAAGATGACATACAAGACCTGAAGGAACTGACAGGGTGGCCATTAGGAGTACAAGCTTCAATACAAAGCTGAGCAGCATGCTCAGCTGATAGAAGCTGAAGTGCAGTGCCCAAGGGAAGAAGTAGCCGCTGCAGCTCTTTCTGCCCGTTTGTGTCTATGCAAACATCCTTTACTTTTCTTTACCTTTTTATAGTAAAGCTGTCCTTTTGGATATATTTTTCAAAGGTGGCCAGGAGGTTAGGCTTGTTGTTGTATATGTACCAGATGTGCACATTACAACTTTCTTTGGCTTGTGCAAGGCATATATAGTGGAAGCCTTGCCCTGGAATAGCTCATTGTATTTGAGAAGTCCATCTATATAATGAAACCAGAAGACATTTGACAAACAAATATGAAGTGAACAAATACAATTATTTGCAAAGTAATTATATGCAAAGTTGCATCAGAGTTGTAAAATAAGAAAGTCATCTGCTTTGTGAAAGTTAGGGGTGTGGAGGAAGACATATCTTTTTAGATTCTAACTTCTGACTGGATCATATAGAACTCATTAAGGGAGCGGATTCTTTTACTCATCTTTCAGTCATCAGTGCCCACCACTGAGTCCTCAGGATTCAGGTTTATTAAAGTGAGTATAGGAGAGAAAATTAAGTTAGGGAACGTGGTGGAAGTATGGTGATTCCAAAAATAATGAGAGGAAAATGGGGGAAAGGTACTTACTGAGGGAAAAAAATACACCTCAGTTTTCAACAGGGTGTTACACAGGCATTTGGCATTACGATTGCCAGAGAGGATGGTGGAGATGAACCAAAGCAGAGATGTAAGATTTTTCTTCAATTACAATTATAAATAAACTTGAAGAATTATTAGATTTGGAGGACTCAACCTACAGTCCTTTCTTTAGAGGACTGTGTCTATTCTACACAGTTGAAACTCATGGCACATTTTAACTGAGATAGAAAGTGAGTGAGGCAGAATTGGACTAAAGTACTACAGTTTGAGAGTTTAAGGTGAAGGGCAATCTGGCTCTGCCTCATCCTCTTGCAAAGGAAGCACACTGGAGACAGTGTGCTGTGCTCCGAGAGGGGACAGCTAGTGCTGATGTAATTAGTCATGTGTTGTGATTACTCATTGTCATCACATGTTAGTTACATGGTGCTAATGTAACTAAGTGTGCCAGATTTTTTATTCTCAAACAAATGCTGTACACAGCTAAGGGGAAAGTCAAAAAGGAATAAGACATGTGAACAAGAGGAAAAAGACAACCACATCATTTGTTAAGTGACAAAATTTACATAAAAGTTAAAGTTGCATTGTTTAGACAAGATGCAAATGTGAAGTAAGGTTAAAAGGCACCTGTTTGGCATGGGGTAGAGTGTTAAACAAGTATTGTGTAGTCTGAGTAATCAGCTGAAGACAGGGGATGAGCTGGCCTCTCAGACACCAAAGGAAACCCTGAATTCCAAAAACTGTGACAACCAAGTAGATCAAAGAAACGTCTGGTCTGGAGGGCTAATGCTAGTCAGCCGTTCTGTCAGCAGAAAGATGTCTATATTGGTATTAAGAATGTTTTAAGGCATCAATCCTAACATTTTTAAGGTTTTAAAGCCAGGCTCCTTTTAAAGCCCTCTGAACCACTGTTACTTGTTAGGAACATTCTTTAAGGCTGCAACTGCAAGTTACTTGAGGTAAGCCCAGTTAAAAGTTGGTCTCTGCCAACTCTATTCTTTTCCCTTTGTGACAGAAGCCATTTGGGAGAAGACCACTATACGACTGAATAAAAGAAGGCTTTGTGAACTATTAGTTTAAACTTTAAAAGAAGTTAGAAGTTTCCAGGGCGTGTGTTACCCAAGAGATTTGATCATTCAAGACCTTTGTACTTTGTGCTGTGTTCCTATTTTGGTCTGTCTCCCTTTGCAGCGCCTTTGGGCGGGAGATGCTAAAGCGGAATGTCGGCGTGGTTGTGGTAGGATTCCCTGCTACCCCGATTATCGAGTCCAGAGCCAGGTTTTGTCTGTCTGCAGCTCATACCAAAGAAATACTTGATACTGTAAGTAAATACTTTTCACCTTGGCATAAATATATCCTATACTGAGATGGCCTGTATATCTTTTTTTTTTTTTTAAAGATTTATTTATTTATGCACACAAGAATTGGGGTTCAGGCCAGAGGTGTGGGGGGGTGGTGAGAGCATTCACCACAGACAGAGCAGGTTGCAGAACAGGCAGATCAACGGAAGTTCACTGCTGAGGGAAGCAGCGGGCACAGCAGGAGAAGTCTGGCATGCCATGTGGATCCCCTCCATGGCCAGCAGCAGGGATCAAACTTGTGCTGCAGTGGCTGCGGTTTGCTTCATAGTGCGTTGCTTAACCCACTGCGCCACCAGGGACGCCCCTGTATATCTCTTGATCCTGGTGGTCTTTGAATACCTAATATATTTATGGGCAAAGAAGAGAAAGGGTTATACAATGATGCTTCGAACATTCCTATTTACAAACACTTTACCTGTCAGCATCTCCCAGCAGACCATGCATGGTAGGGGCTTTGTGGGTCTTTCCAGTTTCATCTTGTTGCATCCTCTTTCTCAGTGTGGTCTCTGCAACTATATGATTCTTTTTCTACTCTGAGCTCCCCTGGATGTTGTCTGTCTCTAGAATTTTCTCTCTTGAACCTTCACTTTCCTCAGTGAAGTTAAAGAAATTTGCTTAAGGTATTCTCAAACTTTCTTGCTAGATGTGTCCTTGGAACCTTAAGATGCCCTCCTTGTAAATTCTTCACAACTGTAAATATTTAACGGCAATCTTCTCCATAGATCAGTCTTGAGCTGGGGGATTGTGTTTTGCTTATTTGTCCCCAGGGCCAAGCACACACAAGTACCAGACACATAGTAGGAGCTCGTAATTATCATTGAATTTAATTATTTGTAGTCTTTTAATATAATCTCATCTCTTGATAGTCTTTCAATATGCTGTTGTTTCACAACTAAAATTTCAGACTTAAATATCACTTTCTAGGAGTTTATAGAGCTGTAGAACATGACATTGCATAAATTTAGTTATAGGAATTACTCATTTATACATTGGAGAGCATCAGTCTTAAAGGATAATATAAAAGTTGTAAATGCTTATTATATTAATTTAATTGACATTTTCTGTTTTGGAGTAGAAGTAATGAATTTTTTTCTTCCCTGTTTATACATAGCAAAATGTAAACAAGTAGGAATATATTCTTAATCACATTCTAACACTGTGAAATTGGATTAACTGTATTGTTACTGTATCTTTTTATTTTGATTATGTCCATTTTTTCATTAAGGTTTTCTCATTTCTTAAAAATCTTACTGGTGAATTTCTGTATTGATTTCAGCTTTTTCATTCTACTCTTTTTTTGGATTGATGGTTTTTGGATTGTTAGCCTGGACATGCCTTAAAAAATGTTTATTGTTACAAGCAGTGGCTATAATAATCCACTGCCTCCTACTAACAGATTTGTTCCTGAGAACTGTACTACATATCCATGAAAGAATTTAAATACAACTAGGAGACCTAAGCAGATTTTATTTGCCAACAGTAGGCTTGCCAATTAAGAATTATAATTCTTTCCAGAGGATGTAATTAAGGAAATTTTGACTTTGCCTTCCATTTACTTTTTTTTCTTAAGCATAGAGTACATTTTTTGAAACCAGAGGTTTATTGAAGTCGTTTTGTGTAACTGAACATGAAACATTTTGAGACATAAACTGATTTTCACTTAATAATGGGCCATGTGACATGATTATATATATAGTACATGCCATGAAGTCTACCTAAAAAAACCCTGCAGGAACTAATAAAGACATTTAGCACCATTGTGGAGTGAAAGCGTAACACATAAATCACATAAATATTAGTGTTTCTGTACACCAGCAATGAACAGTTGGAAAGGAAATTTAGAAAATTTCATTTGTGATAATATCCAAAAAAAAAAAATAGCTAGGAATACATTTAACCAAGTAGGTGAAAGATTTGCATATTGAAAATTATAAAGTATTGCTGAAAGAAATGAATGATTTAAAATGGAAGGGTATCACGTGTTCACAAACTGGAAGATTTAATGTGTTTTTGTTTTCTTTTTTAAAAATATTTATGCATATAAGCACTGGGGTAGAAGCCAGAGGTGTGGGGGGTGAGAGGATTCACCAGAGACAGAGTGGGGAGCAGAACAGGCAGATGGACTGAAATACACTGCTGAGGGGAGCAGCGGGCGAGGCAGGAGAGATCTGCTGCAGGGATCGGACCCACGCTGCAGTGGCTCCAGAAGCCCCACAGCGCAGTGCTCAACCCCTTGCGCCACCAGGAATGCCCCAGAGATGTTTTAATGGAAGACAAGGTCATTTCTCTTTGGATGATTTGGTGTTTTAGATCAGACCTGAGTTCAAGTACCAGTTCTGTCCTTACCTTGCTACTTCACCCACAGCTACCACCTGGCCAGTCTTCTCTGGTCGCTTCCACTTTGATTCTGCATTTAGGAGGCATCTCAAGGCAGACTTCGCATCATTTTCTGGCAGTGTGATTATAGAAAATATTTAGTTATAAAATGAAAGAATGGGGCCTCCCAGGTGGCGCAGTGGGTTGGGCAACGCACTGTGAGGCAAACCGCAGCCACTGCAGCACGAGTTCGATCCCTGCCGCCGGCCAGGGAGTGGACCCACATGGCGTGGCGGACCTCTCCTGCTGTGCCCGCTGCTCCCCTCGGCAGTGTACTTCATTTGATCTGCCTGTTCTGCTCCCCGCTCTCTGTGGTGAGTCCTCTCACCCCCCCACACCTCTGGCCTGTACCCCGGTGCTTGTATGCATAAATAAATAAATCTTTAAAAAAATAAAATAAAATAAAATAAAATGAAAGAATGGGGCCTCCCTGGTGGCGCAGTGGGTTAAGCAACGCACTATGAAGCAAACCGCAGCCACTGCAGCATCAGTTCGATCCCTGCTGCCGGCCAGGGAGGGGACCCACATGGCGCAGCAGACCTCTCCTGCTGTGCCCACTGCTCCCCTCAGCAGTGTACTTCCGTTGATCTGCCTGTTCTGCTCCCCACTCTCTGTGGTGAATCCTCTCACCCCCCCCCACGCCTCTGGCCTGTACCCCAGTGCTTGTATGCATAAATAAATAAATCTTTAAACAAAAAAAAAAATGGAAGAATGACACATTGTAGCCAAACCTGCCAATTCAGGATAAGTGTACCTTTTCTACCAAGTATTTGGTAAATTAGACCTTTTGTCCTGCATATCTGCTATTCTCAACCCATTGTTCACTGTCAGCTCAAAAGGCAACTCTTCCTAGCCATCCTGCAGGACGGCACAACCTTGTGCAGCAGGCACAAGGTTTGGAATGATCCCCCCAGAGGATAACCTGCCATGGCTGTTTTCAGAAAAGGCGTCAGGCGTGCCTGCCTCCTGTTGGCTCAGCCTAAGCTCTGCTCTCTTTGTTTCTTAGGCTTTAAAAGAAATAGATGAAGTTGGGGACCTGCTGCAGCTGAAGTACTCCCGTCATCGGTTGGTACCTCTACTGGACAGACCCTTTGACGAGACTACATATGAAGAAACAGAAGACTGAGCCTTTTTGGTGCTCCCTTAGAGGAACTCTCCCTCACCTAGGACAGTGTGTGGCCTTTCTGAGCTGTTCCAGGAACCACACCTCTGTGGCCGCCTCACGTGAAAGACATTTCTTCAACTACTGAGGGTGGCCACCTCCACTCTAAATGGCATTTTGTAAATAGTGAAAAATTACTTCATATCCTTCCTTTGCTACATTTCACCTTTACCAAAAAGAGGTAGACTCACTTTGCTTTGTCCATTAAAATATGTTTTATTTTATAACTATTCTACTTGTGAAATCACACTGACCCTATCCTGTCTTTGGCTAACCACACAGGCCTTGGCCCTCCCCCAGCCCATCACTGCAGCCTTGAGGCTCGCCTGGCCTCCTCCCTCGGGAGCAAGTGCCTTCCACTTACTTCCAGTCCAGGTCTCAGAGGTCGCCAACTTTGGAATCCTACTCAGTCAAGTAGTCGACCAGTTGTCCTCCCTTTGATATTTCGTTTAGACTTTTAAGAGCAACAGTTAACACTAACATTGCTCTAACCCCCCTGGCCAGGAGCCTCCAGGGCTCAGTCTTGTTCCACCTGACTTCTCCCTTCACATCAAATATTTCTTTGTAGTGGTCGCCATTTGCAGGAACATCCAGTTTCTGGGTTCTTCCCACACTGTAACCTAACACTCATTGTTTCAAAAGTAACCACACCTCACCCCGCTCAGACCTCTGTGGTGAAGCTGCCTCTCCCACCTCACTGTGTAGCACGTTGCTCAGGTTGGGATGGGCACACCTGCCAGATGAGAGGGCAGGGCAGGAAGAATTTATTCCAACCGAGGTTTCTCATGGCTTTCTACTTTTAAAGATAGACAGCTCTGCCTGGGTCTGGGTCCAGAATAGAATTTAAACTCATAAGGGAAAAGGTTGATACATGCTCTGCTCAGAAATCATTTCTCACATTCCTATTTAAGGATAGAGGTGATTTTTTTAAAATGGACACATTTAAATATTACTCACCTGACTGTTAGTTCTCTTTTATTCCTAATGACCTAATAAGACTTTTCTATGCTGGTATCTGAGACATAGGGTCTCTTTATCTTACATTCCTTTTTTTGTCTACCTGAAAAATCTGAACACATATCTTTTTGCTAAACAGGGATCAGCTGGGATCATCTGTTTTGATGGTTTTCATGCCAGGAAAGGGAACTTCTTTCAGAGAGCTTTGCACTGCTTGACCAAAGAGCCAGTCTGAAATTTACCGTGTTAAATGTTCTTACTTCGTTTCTGTTGACCAAAGTTTCAGTGAATAGAGCTTTTGACTTTCTTATAGCCAAGATCAGCTTGTCTTTTAGCAACCTTCAAATATTGTGGGGGAGGATCTAAAACAGTGTGTAAAGGCAGTTTTGCACGTCTTCTGTTTGTGAGACCACTCCTTTTATTGGGGAAGATTCTTAGTCCAAATTCTTCTGGGTATCTGGCATGAGCTGTGGTATGTTTGTGTAGATACGTGGAGTGGAGGACATAAGCACTGTTATTGTTCGTGAAGTTTTCATGTCTTAAGTATAAGTTATCTTTGATCACTCTCAGCATCTGAGAGCGTTAAGCCCTTGAAATATTCCAAGGTTTTCATTTTACTTTTTTAAAGAATAGAGAAAGATGACTGGAAGACCCAAGTAGAGATGCAGGGAATATATTTAGCAGGTACAGATAAAGAAGAAATTGTGATACTAAGGAAAATAAAATGTATTGCTAGCTAACCTTTCCTGCATATCTAGTTCTTCACCATAGTATTCCATTAACTTTTGCACTACAGTTACTATTTTAATATTCTATAGTTGGTGAAAGTCACAGAGTTCAAGCAGTGAACTTAACCCACTAGTCTGTTTTGGCTTGCATAAAATCACTGCAATACAGAATATCCACATGGGCATCCAAAAAACTAATATATATATATAAAATCCTTTGCTGGTGCAAAGTTATTTCAGGATAAAGGTAATTAAATTGCAAGTTTATTTTGAAGAGATAAAACTCATGTGATCTCCTGGACCCTGATATTCTAGAGGACAAAACACACGCTGACAGTCTCTTCTTGAAACTGTAATATAACTCTAGGGTCCAGTCATGTCACAGGACTCATTATTTAACCAAGCACTTAGGGGAAGATAAATGTATATAAATACAGTCATGGGGAACGTGTAGAAGTCTGTGACCTAGAAGTATTGTGGCGTACATGGTTTGCTGCAGCCTGACCCAGGAATCTGAGCGGATCCAAGCAGGTGACAGTTGACCATCACGACCGAAGCTGATCAGAGAGCCAGCCAAGCTGTGACTAGTGTTTACAAGCCCTTTTCCTCATCCTTCTTCTAACTTAACATTGTCCTTGTGTATTTCAGGTCTGTAAGACCTCTTTCTGCAGATCACATCAGAAACCAGGAAATTTATAACTAGACGACACAAAAATAATACACAAAGAATGGATCAAGTGGAGTAGCAGGTTTCCCCCCACCTTTATTTTAAAAGCTCTAACCTAGAACTTGGTGTGTTTATTCTAAAGCAAGTAAATACTGATGGAGAATGTTCAAGGGGAAGGTCTTTGGAGCACTGAGGTGTTTTTTTTTTTTTTAACTTTCTGCTTTGCTTTGGAAAATGTCTTCCCTTTTTAACAGCATCGTCTCCAGAACCTCAAAGAGCTACTTGCTCATTTGAAAACTGTATCTTTGTCCTTTCATCACCACCTCAGACTGTCATGAGTGGGTGCGGGTTTCCAGCGGTCAGAGTAAGCTGCAGGCTCAGGTGGTCACGTTGTTGAACACGCCGGTATGTTGATCTGACATTCTCTCAGGCAGGGAATGACTGATTCAATGATTTGTCTCTGTAACTCCTCCCTCCTCTATTTGGCCTGTCTTCCCATACCTCTCACTTTTCAATTTTTAGAATTCCACTTTCAAAAAACCTAAGTGCTCTGTGTGGTGCTGTGCTTGGAGGGTGGTAGTGAGATGCCCTTTCCCCTCCTCAGCCTCACCTGGTAGGAGCTGGCACTGTGGGCAAGCTTCTCTCTTCCCTGCTTGGGGGAGACTCTTATCTAAGTTTCCTCGGACTAGTGCAGTCTTGGATCTGGCAGAACACCAGACTATAATATACCTAACTTCTTGAAAACCAGGAGGAAGAATGGCTTAGGTGGAGAGATTTCCTAGCTTCTCTGAGAAGAGAGAGGAAGTGATGATATCCACAGTACCCTCTGTTGCCCCTCCCCAGTTCCACTTTCAAAACTGAAGAGGATCTCTGGCCATACTCACACCATAGGCAATGAAGAAAGAGAACTTGGGTAGTTTTTTGTTTTGTAGGAATTTGTGGGCATGTGGCAGAAGCCCCTAGAGAAAGTCTACATTCAATTTACTATCTCCTGGTTCTCTCGTATAAAGAATCGCTCTGACCTAATTCCCAGGGTGTCTTTGTTGGTCTAGGTAAGCCAAAATGGTTTTAATCTCTACTTACTTTAGCCTGTGTGTTTAGAGAAAGGGGGAGAGTGGTGATTTTTCTTCTGTCTACCTTCTTGGAGTTCAAGAACTGTTGAGTATTTCATACAGGTAAAATCAGTGTAGCCCAAAGGATTTGTGAAGGGAGAGTTAGGAAAGTCAAAGGATGCTTAGCTGTTGAGCAGCTGTTTGCTTAGATGCAGCCCCCAAACCTATAGATAAGCTGCTGCCTGCTTAATGTGTTCAGTGCCCAGTAGGCATCTTAGTCCGTTAAGCCAGTTCATAAAAATTCCTTTCACGGAGAAGAGTATGTCCCTTCTCTCTTCAGCTTTATCCACATGAAATGTAATGGTCAGGCTCCTAGCTGGGTGCCATGTCCCAGGTAGCCGAATTAAAAGGCTGGCTTCCTCCCTTCCACGGAAGAAATGCCAGGACTAGCCAGTGACTCCTTTGTGTGTGGTGTATAGGAAACAGTTATCCTTTAGGTGGTTTCCAGTGGTTTTTGCTATAGATTGAGTTCTGGGGAGGAAACCAAAGGGGCTAGCTTGAGCCCTTATTCAAAATGTTTGTTCTTGTCTTCACAGGAACTCTGAGGGTCTCACATTCCCAAAGACCCTTGAGAGTGATTTGGTAGGAGAGCTGTGGCCTAGGCCGTGCTTACTACATAGTACACGTGATAAATGGCCTTAAACTGTGATTCTCTGTGGTATGATGAGTTGTAATAAACTGGCCCTAAAGGATGCAAAGACTCTTAAACTGCAGTTACTGTGTTTTTACTGAAGCAATACCCAAAGTTATGTTCTTTTAGAGCAACTATGGGAAGGTTGAATGAAAGGCAAGAAGTACCCTGATGCGTTACCTGTCCTGCCTCATTGCCTTGTGCGTGGATGTGACCCTTCCAGGCATGAGGAGCCTTGAGCCAACTCAGAATGCTTTCCCCAGCACAATTCCCGAGTTTCTTGTGTAAAGCTTGGTCACTTTGCTCAGGCCTTCTAGGGAATGTGGGATTTATCACTGGCTAGAGTAGAGTGGTAACTTGTCTCCACACTTAATATCAGGTCTTGTACCATCTGTGATGTTAGACCAATGTGGGAATAATAAAAAGCATTCCTGAGGGTTCTTCACATGATACTGGTGGAATCACCCGAACTTGGGCTAACGTGCCACAGTCTTGATGATCCCTCTCTGTATAAAGGTGGCTAGCATTCAGAGAAGGGGGAAGAGAATATGAATAGAAAAATAGCTTATGGGGGAGCTAAGCTCCTTATTTTGTTGGCCCACAATTTTCCTTTCACCAATTTACCTGTAATCTGGAATTTGCAAGAGGTGCTGTGATAACCCCTCTCCACTGCTGTAATGTTCATATAATCTGACATAGAGAAGGGGAAATGTAAATAAACGTTTTTAAATTTTAGTAATGTTTTAAAATGTTACTCTTTCTCCTTACCCCATGTCCCTTTTTTTGCTAGATGATGATTTTTTTTTTTTTTTCATTTTGTTGGCAGGCTAAAGCTATTACACATAGTGGGTGGGGGGAGGTGTATCCATTCTGAGTGTATATGTTACAAACAGAAGAACAAGTGACTTAAGAATCATCCCATGCAAATAAATATATTGTTTTGCCCCAATAAAGTATTCAGAAAGATACATCTGCCTTTGTTCATTCACCCAATAAATACCGAGTGCTACCTCCACGCCGAGTGCTACCTCCACGCCAGGCACAGCACTGAGCATTACCAACAACAGCAGTGAACAAGTCAGTGGCGTTCCTACTTTCTAGTAAACAGACAGGCATACACACACACAGTGATGTATATACACACACTGAGTGCTACAGAGCATGACAAAAGATTGTAACCAGTATCTGGGGTAGTGTTGGTAGAGGAAACTAGTTTCCTAAGAGCTGGAGGGTCTGAAAGAAAGTTGGTGTGATGAACGTAATGAGCAAAGACGGAGGGCAAATGGTGAGGTGGGGCTAGACTGGCAAGGGGATGGTAGCAGGGGCTGCATTGGGCTGTTACGAGTTTATCTTAGGCACTGGTAGAAACTAATGAAAAGTTTACTGGAAAAAGATAACCATTAGCACGCTCTTGTAGACATTGACAAGCTGGTAAAATTTACATGGACATCTAAGACCTAGACAATCTTGAAAAAGAACTTGCATTACCTGACTTCATAACTTTCTACAAAGATACAGTAATCAAGACTAAACTTGGCATTAGGAGGGTCATACAAATCAGTAAGAGATCCCAGAAGTATACCCACTGCTATATGGTGAATTGTCTTTTGACAAAAACGCCAAGTTAATTCAATGGGGAAAGTAGTTTTTCATCTAATGATGGTGAGACAACTAGATATCTAAGGGGAAATGAGCTTCAACCCATTCATACAATAATCACTCAAGTCATAGATCTGAATGTTAACTATAAAACTTCTAGAAGAAATATGAAAAATCTGTGACATTGGGTTAGGCAATGATTTCTTATGATACAAGAAGATTCAAAATAATTGATAAACTGGACTTAACAGTGACAACTTTAAAATAACAAGATGAGAAGGCAAAACTCAGACTGGGATAAAAAGCCACAACACACATGTTGTGAAGGTTTTCTATCCAGAGTGTACAAAGAACCTTTAAAACTCAGCCATGAAATTATTCCATAAAAATGGAGAATTGAGGGCCTCCCTGGTGGTGCAAGAGGTTAAGCACTACACTATGAAGCATCCACAGCCACTGCAGCATGAGTTCGATCCCCGGCAAGGGAGGGGACCCACATGGTGCAGCAGACCTCTCCTGCCTTGGCCGTTGCTCCCCTCAGCAGTGTGTTTCACTCAGTCTGACTGTCACTGGTGAATCCTGTCATTCTGTCTCTGGTGAATCCTCTCCCCCACATCTCTGGCCTGTACCCCAGTTCTTATATGCATAAATAAATTTTTTTTTAAAATGGAGGATTTAAACAAGCACCTCACAAATGAGGTACATTAATGAATGGCCAGTAACTCAGGGAAATGCTCAACATTGTTGATCATTAGGGAAATGCACATTCAAACCACATTAGGATTCTACCCCTCACCCACTAGAATAGCTACATTTTAAAAGAATTATAATGCCAAGTATTAGCAAAGATGTGGACATGCAAATTGAAACAGCCATTTGTGAGAACAATTTGGCAGTTCGGAGGCAGCAATTGCATTCAGCCAGAGAAGTGAAAGCAAGTCTACACAGAACGTGCATGTGCACGGCTGCTTTCTTCGCGGCAGCCCCAAAGTGAAAAGAACCCTATGCCGTCATGGTAAGTGGATGAATAGGTGTAGACTATCCATAGGATGGTGTATAGATTACCAGTACCTACAAGGTGGGTGGATTTCAAAAATGTTGAAAAAACCAAATAAAAGAACAAACATGATTCTGTTAAGCAGGTACCATGCTCCCTGCTATGGGAGAGCTGGGTAGCCAGGTGAAGCATATAACATGGGAGGCAGATGGACTCAGGGAAAGACATGAAGAAGGGCTGGCTTCCTCTTGGCTTTAGACTTGGACTGAGGACTTGGAAGACAGACATGTAGACATTTAGAAGAGAGACACAGGTAAAAGACATGGGAGAGCAGCCTTTATCTTGATTTGTAGTTTGATTTTGCTCCTTTCATTCCAGTCCTGCCTGGCTCCATTTTTCCCTTTCCTGTGGTTCCCTGCCAGAAGGCAAGCTTTGGGGCCTCAGCTGCCTCCCTTCCAGCCAACATTTTGGCTAGACGTTTGGGTTAATGTCCACAGGGAACTGAGTATTTTATTTGGAATATTCTTTTTTTTCTCAGCACATCAATTCTATTAAAGGTCTTTCACACTAATATACTTTGTGTGCACAAATGGTCTGACCTCCTTTAGTTTGCCGGTCCTGGGGCACCCCTCTGTCACACCCTAACAATCTCATTGATATAAAGTGCAAAAAGGCATGACTAGCCTATCGTGACAGCGAATAGATCAGTGGTTGCCCAGAGCTAAAGAGTGGAGGTTATCTATCCAGTGGAACTGTTAACATAATGTTTTTTAAAGATGCATGACTCCAACAAATATATAAATGAACATCAATTAAAAATTGTATTTAACTTGATCAGTAGGAAACATAAGGATATTATATAATCAGTTCAAAAGAGAGATTGCAAAACATAGACTGAGAATATAGAAATGAATGTGCCAGTGAAAACAAAACTGGTTTGTTACTTCCACACTTGGGGAAAAGATCAGTTGAACCTTTACAGAACAGAACAGAATTTGCATTTCAATAGACAAAGAATTATTTTGTTTTGCTATTAAATTGCCTACAACCAACAGAATCATAAAATAGCTCAAAGGCAATCAAAGACTACACTTGGACCACTCAGAAGGAGGTGATGCATTGTTTTGCGCAGAACCACAGTTTTTTCCCTATCGTACACAAAAGGAAATTATATCATAGGAAGGTTTTCTATCATGCCTGCAGAGGCTATCTGGACATACACATTTGTCAAAACTCATTGAACTGTACAATTAAGTTAGGTATGCTTATTGTGTAGAAGCAAATTATTTTCCAATGAAACAGAATTAAAAGCTGACCACGGCATTGGGAAGGAGTGTAAACAGGAGCGGATAGAGCAGGACCTGCGGGTTGTGGCAAGTGTCCAGGCAAGGCAGAGGAGACTGGTGGTGACTGACCAGGACACAAGACACAGGACCGAATGAACTCAGTATCTTCACACTCCAAATGTGATTTTGTGAAAGGTGCAAAAGACTGATGAAAAAATAAACTATTAGGTTAGATGTGAATATGTTCACCACCCAAAAAACAAAGAGCAAAAAGGCCATTTGTACTTAGTCTCATAAAATCCATACAGTATAGCAGGTGCTCAAGTAGGTTTCTTCTGGCTGACATCTGAGTGTCAGCACCTTAATGGGCTGTTTACTGTGGAACTTGCAGCTTTTGACCTTCCGTCAAAAAAATGGTGATTTCACATAGTTCATCCTCACATAAACCTAATTGCACAGGGTTTCTTATTTCTGCCTCACATCGTCTCTTCCTCCTCCCCCAACACACACTTCCACAGCTGACGAAAGCACAGAGAGGTCAAAGAATTTGTTCAAGGGGCCTCCCCGGTGGCGCAAGGGTTAAGTCTCAGCAACAGCCAGCCAGTCTGAGAATTGCAGCCTGAGTTCGGATCCCTGGCCAGGGGGCTGACCCACATGGAGCAGCAGACCTCTCCTGCCTGGCCAGCTGCTCCCCTCAGCAGTGTGTTTCAGTAGATCCTCCTATTCTGCTCCCCTCTCTGTCTCTGACGAGTCCTCTCACCCCCACACCTCTGGCTTGCACCGCAGTTCTTGTATGCAGAAATAAATAAATCTTTTTTAAAAAAAATCGTGCAACAGGTGACACCCGGAGACTGGGCAGGATAGTCACTCCCTCAAGAGTGTCTAGCTGCTGTCCTTCTGGGAGTTGAGACTCAACTCTCCAGATTTTTGAAGTGCTCTGAGAACATCCAGAGGAAACTGGGTGCAGAGAGGCAGGTGTTGGGCCAGAGCGTTTCCTCTCACCTCCGCCTCCAGCAGGCTGGGGGTTGGGGGAGAGGGGGCGTTTGTTATTCCCCCCTAGCCAGTCTAGCCCGAGGTCTAAATAAACATCTGCCCGAGATCGCGTGGATCTGGCGTGGAGAGTCCCGCGTGGGCTGCAGCGCGCCCCTCGCCCGCAAAGGCCTGGCAGTGCGTGCGCCCCCGCGTCGCGGCTGGAGCGCGCTAAGCAGGCGACTTCGCGGGCGTGGCAGCGGCGGGCTGCAGAGCGCCTCCGGCCGCGGGGCAGCCACTTCCCGCGAACAGAAATGCTCTTGGGGCTGCGACGGCGGTCGCAGCGGGCACTGAAGGCCGGGAGGCGACCGGATCAAAGGGAGCCGCCGGCGGCCAAGACTGGCCTGGGAAATCTAGGGGGCCACCCGTCCAAGAGGACGGGGGACTCCCCGGCTCTCACTCCGAGAGCCGCGCGGGCACCCCGCGGGGGCCAGGACCCCAGAGGGCGGCGAGCAGCGCGCCCCCGCTCCGCGCACCTCCGCCTGCGCCGCAGCCGGGCGCTCTGGTCTCGGGACGCCAGACCCTGCAGGGGCGGGCTCGGCGAGGCCGTGGTGCCCGGCGCGGTGGGGGTGCCGGGACTCCCGGGCCGGGCGGGCCCCTCCTCGGCGCCGTGCTGCTGACCGCGCTGCTGGCGGCGGCGCCAGGACAACCCCTGAAGAAGCCGCGGGGCCCAGCCCCAGCCCAGGAGCCACGGGAGGCTGGCGGAGGTGAGCGGCGGGGCATGGGGCGGTGGGGCGCGGGGCGGCGGGGCCGGGATCGGGGGCGCGGGGCGGCGGGCGCTCGTCCCTCCCCGGGACGCGAGCAGCGCTCCCCGAAGCTGGCGGGACGCCGGGGGCCAGACGGCGACGGGCAGGTGCGCGCCGCCTCCAGGAGCCCCCATGTCGCGGGCGGCGTCGCGGACCAGTCTGGGGAGAAACTGAACTGCTGCGCCAGTGAGCTGCGCGGACCCGCTGCCATCGGCGGGTTTCCTCTGGGGACGCTGCGTTGCGCCCCCTCAGCTCACTCGCCCTGAACGAACCCGTCCTGCAGCTGCTCTGGTCGGGCGCGCGTTCCCCGAGAAGACAGGAGGAGGTCGGGAGAGGATGGGGCCCTTTACGGAGCAGCAGCTGGAGCTGCAGAGGTTCAGATGGTCGAGTGACCCCCCCCCCACCCCACCCCGGTGCAGCCTGTGAGAGCATATCTAAAGGATTTGAGCCCTCTCGGGTCTCAATTCAGCCAAGATGAGGTAGGTAAGTGGGGTCCCCCACTTCTTGAATGGGAGTAGTCAGCAGGGGACTTTATTATATACTTGAAAAAGCAGAAGAGGTCCTGAAATATAGGGGAGCACTTTCCGGGTGGCTGGGACTGCGTGTAAGACAAAGGAAGGAGATGGAATCTTCTGGTGTAGACACGCGAAGAAGTCACTGCCTGTCAAAGCCAGTGTTCGCGTCACCAGGGGCACAGTCTGACAGGTTCCCCCTGAACTGCAGTAGACGCTCGTCCCCATGAGGACCAAACCCAACCTGCTCGCTGGGGGGGGGGGGGGGGGGGAGGNGGGCAGGAGCAGGCCCATGTGGCCGCGGCTGGCCCGGTGCCCCAGCTGTGCTCGGAGGAGAGAGTGCATACCCGTATTCAGATGAGACGTGAAGAGCCCTGACCGGTGAGAGCCCTGCTACAGTGCCCTACCGCTGAGACCCTCCGGAGACCATGGGTCGGGACCCCCATACTTTAGAGGGGTCTGTGGACCCCTAAAAGGTGCTTCACCTTTTTTTTAAAAATACTGCGCCTGCTTTTTGGATATCCACCACCCCCCCACCCCCCATCCCCCCTCCCCCCCCCAAGTCTCCCTGTTACAGGGCAGGGAGAGGAGCACCCAGAACCCCCAAGCCTGCCCTCTCTGAATGGGTTCTACCATCCGCCGCATACAAAACCTTTAATGGAAAGGAACTTTAATACAACTAGGGTACAATAAAGAAAGAACAAAGAATATAGTTACTATGTTAAGCATCCAAAGTTACCC